>DWGO01000892.1:0-10741 GCA_018247635.1 Eurytides dolicaon deicoon | reverse complement strand
TATGGTCAGACTAAGTATAATCACCACTGAAAGTATCGAGTGAGTGGGATGTAAGTTAATGAATATTAATTTCGCTTTCGCAAACAAGGATGCTTTTCGGGTAATGGATCAAACAAAATATACGCGCAACAAAAAGTTACACCAACCTATCATAACTCTAGCAGGCACTGCATTCCATTCCAGCCAAAAAGTAATAAACGATGACGTCACCAAAATGATCCCCGGAATGAAAACTGTGGTGAAGTAAAATGATCTATCTCTCGTGAAGATGAGATCCACTCTCAGACAGCTGTAATTACCTAAAAAAATTAAGCATCGTCTAAAGAATAATGTGAACATCGCATTAAACTACTATGTGAGTGTCCATTGGTAATAAGAAACAATCGTAACCTAACGGTTAAGCGAAGGTAACCTGCAAAAGGAAATGTATAGCGTGTTATATTAACAGCCCCAGCCACATCTACAAAGAGAGAGAGAGAGAGACAGAAAAGATGCAATTTGCAAGACCGAGGACATTTTAATCGCCCGCCATTTTACCTATCATGGAACGTGCTGGCACAGCGTTCCATTCCAGCCAGAATGTGATGAATGAAGAGGTCACCAGAATAATTCCAGGAATGAATACTGTGGTAAAGTAGAACGCTCGGTCTCGTGTAAAAATTAAATCCACCTTTAAACAGCTGTAGTTACCTGTGGAGTTATAACGATATGAAATGTCGGAAATAGGCTCCGAGCCTCGCTGCAAATGACCATTATTCTAAGTAAAATTTTTCAGTGTATAAAAAAATAAAGTAACATAATTTTAATACCGGACTAATTCCAAATAACTCCGTTCAGTGGCCTTGTCAAACGGAAAGTTATTGCTATTTACAACTACTACACACAAACTAATATATCAAAAAACCAACATTCCGTATGTAAGAGTAACGCGTGTTGTGTTTCTCCAGATTATCGAGCGCATACTCCTAAGTGTCAATCTTATTTTAATTTAAACAAATAGACATACTATACCACGTGCAATGACACAATATCGTGCATATAAACCGCTAACACAGATGACAATTTGTTGAAAAGAAATTTTAATGCTCATGAATGCGATAATGGAACAGCACTGGTACATACTGAAGTATAATCTTTTTGCCAGTTTATTTTTTAAACGCCATTTAATTGTTTTCTTTTTAAATCACACAACAGCGCATTTACTCACACATAAGCGGTGAAAATATTATTGTTTTTAAAACTTCCACATTGGACTCAATGGATAGTTATCCAATGCTGTTTAAGTACCTTGCTCCTCAAAGCGTCTCTGGCAAAGATTACATGTCAGCTCTTCATCGTCCTCGTAAAGTGAAATACCGTCAGCTGCTTGCAAAGACGTTAACAGATTCTTACATTCTATTCTACAGTATTATTTTTTTTAACAGTAAAATAGCAACAAGACACTAGTATTGGTGAGCATATGTATCTATGATAATGTTGCTACCATGCGGATGAGAGGTTAAAATTCAACGTCCCCTTTAGCTGATTTATTTTATTAACACACAATGGTGAAGCCGCTAAACAATCATAAATATTTAACAACTAATTATCACGGAACTAATGAAAAGAATGATTAATTCAAACGAATCAACCTGTGACTTAAATCAAGACCAAGCTGAAAAGAGTTAATCAGAATGTCTAGAGTAACAGAGTATCCCTTTTTGCTCCTTCCTTGTGCAAAGTATAAGTGTGTGCTTTAAACAAAAGAAAAGTTATGGGATGAATATTCTATGTTACTCTGATTTAAAAATAAAAACGAAACAAAATTCGAAGATGTTGTGTAAGCAACGGTTGTTGTTGTTGTAAAAGCGTAAGAAAATAGACTTTTACCTCTCCAGCTGGCCTTTATAGGACAGGGTATGGTTTGATTCTGGATGAGGTATGCGTTAAGGGTCGTGAGTGATGGAGATTTTCTCAAGGTATCTTCGTCATTCTTCCACACATAAGTAATGGCGGACTGCTCGTACGATACTGGAATTAGAGAAAATATTAAATCAATAAAATAAACTTAACCCTATATGTAAAATGAACATGATGTTGAAATATTTTTCAATTACTATTGACACTGTTTATTGCAATTAAATATTCTTTCTTACATGTTCATAAATTTTATCTGTTATCTTTTGGTTACTTATACCCAATTAGAGCAAAATAATTTACAGATTTTATCGAGTTATAATTACGTTTCATAATTAATCTTAAATATTTTTCAAAATTAAAGTCATGGGACATAGGGAGATATAAGTAAACTAAGATCCAAATGCTAGTTTACCTTAACTACTGTCCAATTTTTAATTATTTTTGGTCCGAATAGGGCAAAAAAATTGTTCTAAAAATTATAGATTTTTTAGCTATTGGTAAACCCCAACCATATTCAATAGAGAATAATTTTAATCAATCTATGTTTTGCGTGTGTAAGAAGTAAACGAATATTAATAGTAATGATATATAATTAATGCTGATTTTAATTTTGATTTCAGCTGATTTTAATGTTGTGGTTACATACCACAGGACTGTTATAGTTCCAAGTCAGCTACAGCAAGAATTTAACATATATATTGTTTACTTTATACACAAGCAACCGACCTTCGCTTGATTTAATATTGAGGCGTTTTTAGTTTATTAGTTGTCCGATAAAAACTATCAGGAACTCAATAGTAAAACGCTAAACTTCTGATGTTTTATTTATCTCGTTATAGGTTAAGGTATTTGTATCACAGATATAGAGAATTTTCAGAAAAACTAAAAATTTTCCAACTTTTTTGTACGAGTGCAATCAGATCTCTATCTAAAGACTCTTCTATTTAAAGAAAATATTGTTAAAATTGCGAATAAATTTAAAATCTTAAGCTTAATGTACTGTACCTATTTTTTGGACTTGATCACATTTCGTTAAGGCACTCCTTCGCAGACATATTCGCGCTGCTTTGTAAGAAATTGCTAAATCTAAACTCAACTACCTCTAATACACTAAAAAGATACTTTTCTAGACAATAATGATAATGTAGAAAACAATGATACAAATACAATACGTGAAAAATACAGGCATGGCTAGTAAAATGTATTTAAATAAAATAATTAATTCACTTTTTCGATTTTTCGACTTAGATTTTTCGACAGATTTAGATTCTGAATCGATTTTTGTCATTAGGCTTTGTTTGTGGTACTGATTAATTTTGCGGTTTAATAAATGTGGTATTAACTACTATTTGTCATGATTACACCAGACCCATATAGTTAGTACAACGTCCTAAGTAACCATTAGTTGTAGTTTAACGTTATAAAGTCACAATGCACCTTAATATTTGACTTTGAACTCACTGAAAAGGAAAGTAAAGTAAATGAAAAAAACTTTACTCACTACTTTCTAAAGCAAATGAACACAATGGGTCGTCAAATGGGAATATGTTCAGCCGCCCCTGACAGGACAAGATAAGATGTCGCCGCATTAAGTAGTTGATCGTGCCGTTACGGTAGATGCGCAATGCGAAATGCATTGGTATTATTGGATCCTGAAATTGAATAAGACGCTATGATGAAATAAGATATAGTTGACGTGTTACATTTTAAGTCATCTTTGACGACTTTACGTTTAACAAGCTATTTTGTTTAAAGCTACAATTGTTGTCTTTTTAATTTTTAAGTACATTATAAATGTATTAAACTATTAGTCTACATGCTTTTTACTGTAAGAGTTTGTTATATCTAACCTTGAAGTCCCCGTGCATTATAAAATATGTGTCAGGCAACCAGATATCTTCGTGGTGATGTATGGCATTCAGAAAGTCATAGTGGGACTGATTGGAGTACCGCAGGCGAGGGTCATACCACTGTTGTTGCAGGAGAAACTCCACTTCGTATTTCTGTGAGAATATTTATCACATAGTACTGTATTTCTATGTAGAAATTTATTTCTTTTTTTTTAAATATTACTTTTTATAAAAATAAAAACGCGATCAAGGAGCCGATTATCATATCCGAACAAGACGTAAAAGAATTGATAGTTCGGTACATACTTCTCAGGGCAGTCAGTTTTTGAGGTTATATTTGGCCTTAATAAACATAGTTTTATATATAAATCCCAATTAGTCATGTATAAGTACTTAGTTATACATAAATCGGATTTACACATAAAAATGACACATTTACAATAGAGCAGAGAAAGATTAAAAAAAAACACTTACAAGACTAGATTCATCTGGAGATGCTAAACTAAGAAGTAGCACGCTAACGTTAACGGTGAGGACACCTGAAAACGAATTTAAATAAAAACATACATATTTACACAGTAAAGGAATTTCACAGAACCATAGTTCAATTGTTTTCAATTTCGTTTTCAAATTCAGGAAGGAAGAAAACAAACGCAACATAAGGCTGATAGAGAAGTCTGGTTGAGAAGAAAATGGTATTAACACAATTATCATTAAAACTGTTCATGCAAATATGTCGTTAGTAATAATTTTTGTGTTACTAGCATATCAGGAGTTATTGAAACTTTCTATGTAATGTAACAAAACATCAAAAGTGAGATACTCTGGTACATTTATAAAATTTATATGACCGAAATTACAAGTACAATAAGTTTAGAAAATATGTTAAAGTACCGCGTGATCATGTTTGTTTCAACATCGAAAAATTCAAACATAGTGTGTTTTGTTTATGAAAAGAGAAAAACATAATTACGTATTGAAGCGTTATGAAAGGACAAACTTAGAAAATTTCATCATTTTAAGGGGTATCGTGTTTCTTAGAAATATTTAGCTGCTTTCGGTCATGTAATAAGCTTTTACATGGAACCGAAGGAATAAAACATAAGAAGAAAAAGTGCCGCAGCTACAAACAACATCAATAGGTGCATTTCATAAACGTATAAGTGATTGTGGTGGATGAACGAAATATTTTATAAAGCGCATTTACTATCTACAATTGCGATAAAACATTTCACATATTGGATTCGCGTGCAGTAACAATTGCGGTGAAGATAGTTCTATAGAATTTATATAGACATATATAAGAATTTCTCTTTTCAGAAACATAAAACACAACACACCGCGATTGTGTGACCGCGGCCGGAGCGATGACAGCCCGACCTTGTCAGGGGTCAAGCTGTCGTTAGGCGAAGTTAGGCCACAACAAAAGTCCGGATCTGCAACGTTATACCCCAACTTCAAATTCAATCGCAGATGAAACTTAAATCCCATCACTCTTCTGACGCCATTCTGCCTCTTCAATTTTTAATCTGTTTCATCTACATCACTGCTAATATGTATAAGACATTGATTTGGCGTATATAAGAATAAAAGTTAATGAATCGAATGACTATGAACGATTTAATTATAGTCTCTGTCTATTATTTCTAACCATTCTTTGGGGAATTTACCCAGTGCTATCGGGGTGACCATTCAAATAAAATGATTGTAATTTCAGGCAGTAAATATGTACGAGAACCATGGCTCGTTCATTATAGGCACCGTATAGTTTAGTCATGGTTAGTACGGGATTTGAGGGCATACAAACGTTTTTGAAATCCATGTCTCAGACGTACTTATTATTTACTACGAAGAGCCAAACATGCTCTGATTACGGAACGGTAATGGACAGAGACTGACTAAATGATGGTTATAAAGAATACTATAAAGAGAATATTATATTTACCGTCTACGGGTGGAAGCAGCCTCTTGTCATAGCGGGAGTTTTTCAGAAGGTTGTCCAATATCTCCTTGTCCGACTTCCCCGCTGCAAAGCTGTAATGAAAACAAAGAAAAGTATATTAATTTTATAAAAATTATCAAATATTACAATATTTGCGTACATTACATGGACAAATAATTTGTATGTTGGAAAAAGACAACGTTGAATTACAGTTTGTATTTTTTAACAAAATGCGGGAAAATACAATTACTAAATATGATGTAAAAGCGCCTTTCATTTTGACAGAATAGCAACTTCCAATTGGCTGTTTTTAGTTGTTGTTGTTTTAGTTGTTTAGTTTAATATTTCACAACAATTAATTCAATCCTTAAGTTTAAAAAGAATTCTTGTATTTTCAAAGTCGTTTAAAACTAATATTTTATTCGACACCGTTTATTTATTATTAATTACGCGTTTAGGTACTAAATTTATGTTTTTTATGAGGAAGAGTGATGAGAACCTACTTTGCACCCATAGGTTTATGATGTTCTATCTCTATGTCCATTAGCTGCTTATATTATACATTGCCCTTCAAACCGGAACACAGCAATGCTGACGCGCTACTGTTTAGCCGTTAAATAAATGGCAATGCAGTGGTACCACCCGATTCGGGCTCTGCAAAATAGAATAGCCAAAACCACAATATAACATATATTTATGTATATGTATATTGTAAGTGGAGGAGCAGTGTTTTTACTATGTACAAAAATAATGCTTGTCAGTCATGTAAGACATATATAAATCTGCTTATAAGTGTTTTGTGTTGTAAGAGTGGAGCAGAAATAGATATAAGCTATGAAGTGACAGTAGCAATGCAAAATGAGTGTTCCTTGTATGTTTGCCAACTGTATATCAAGCAACGAAAAATAGGTCACGTACTCCTAATACAGTTTATATATTAGCAGCCCTTTCCTAAACAAAGGATTTATTACCAAGCTGTGAGGTAGAATACAGAAGGTCTCATATAATTTTGCAAATACGAGATTCTTCGGGTATATGATACTGGCATAATGTTCACAAAGGTAAATATAAAAACGTAGTAACTAAGCCCATCTGCATTTAACTCTTATGAAATAATGCATAGTTAGTGTATAAGAAAAGTTTTATATTTATTTAATTTTTAAGACCCATAATAAGTATAGAATAGAAACGAAAATATGAGAATACTTGAATGTTTATGGCTTTCAATAAAAAAATATTATCGTATACTGTTGCAAATAAAAACGTGGGAAACTTCACTAGCAGGTCAAGTATCGATTTTAGATTATACCATATTACTCTGCGACTACAAAATGTTAAAATTAACGAAACGATAGCACGCAACAGAATGTTGGAGTGGAAACGCTAGACAACTTATATTTTTTTATGCGAAAAATATTTATTACGTATCAATCACTGAGTATAATATATTAATGTATTAATCACAGGGAAAGGATAATATTTTACTGTTTTTTACTTTCTTTAACAATTCATATATGACTGAATTATATGAATGCCATCTTTTGGTGAGTAATTAAGAAAATATAACGTTTTTGTTTTTACGTTTATAATATTAAGAATTCGAGTTTTGTTATTAATTATATATATACATACGTACTCGGTGACTGTTGTTAATCTGCGTCGGCACTGAGAGAAACATTACGATAGCTCAAGGTCACGAAAGATCGATCGTGTGCGCCTCCCGCGCATAGTTGCGTCGCAAAAATATTTAAACAATTGTTCATTCGCTTCGATCTTTCACATTACAAATTTGACAATTTACGTGTAAGCTTTTATTTTTTATTAATCTTATCTGACTCTGACCACTCTTTGTCTATCATTTTTTTTACAAGATGAGTAAGTTGTGTGCCTGATTATAAGCATCACGCCTGCCCCTAACAACAAAGCGTAATTAAGCGGGCATCATTTCCTTTCAAACCAGAACACAGTAGTGCTTACTCAGTACTGCTTGGTAGCAGAATATCTGGTAATGCATTGGTACCGCTCCAGTCGGACTCTGTAAGAGTCCTACCACTTACTCAAAGATCCACTGTTGACTTCTTAAAAGTCATCCACGAGATTAACCGAGGCTTGATTGCTGTCAAGCATTGGTCATATTGTTTTAGGTTAAACTATTAATTCGTCAAGTACCAAGCCATCTTGATAGGCGGCTTCTGTTGTTCTTGATCAAGGTGGATCAAGACAACCTTCCACAAACTTTGTTAAATCAGTGTCCCATTCCTATTAGGCAAAACGTAAAAAACCTCTGTTCGCACATTGAAATGATATGAATATCATCATGCTAGAAGATTTAAGTCGCAATACTACTCAAAGAGTCACAAGTGCCCTGCGGTGTACCTACCGGTTTGAACATTCTCTATCTATGAAAACAAAAGAAACGTTCGTTCTGGACTTACCTTTTTACAACCTCTTACTCTTCTCACATTCTTTTTCTACTCATATTACTTGTTATATATTTGTACACCTAATGATAAAAATCTTTGTTCTACGCATGAATGTATTCTTCTCTGTCCTCTCAACATTCAGATTTCATAAATTATCATTTTCTTTACCCTTCAGTTTAATTCGCTACCTTTCGCAATTATAATGGCACATTGCATTAAGAAAGTCTGCGAGAATTTGCTCAAAAATTAACAGCTAACGTATGTATGTAACATATGTATTTTGTTTAAGAGCCGAGCAAAAGTGACGAAACGTGCAAGCCTGATGTTAAAAGTGACGTTGCGCTCGTCGCCCGCAGATTTAAGATGTTATATCTCTATGCCGAGTATTTACGCTGGCACGATTGTCCTTCAAATCGGAACATAGTAATGCTGCGCCAAGCACTAGTGTGTAAGCACACACTACTATGCTGCGGTAGAGTAACTGGCAATGCAGTGATACCACCTTAGATGAACTGTGTAAAAGAGTCCTAACACTTTGAAAAAAAAAGTTTTATTATTTTTTTCATATATTGTTTATCTACTATTCCTTTTCAATTTCTATTTGTGTACCTACCTAATTTTCCTATACCAAGTCAATAATGCCATACCCTTTGTACATATTTGTGCATAATGTATTAATAAAGAAATAAGTAATCATATTAAATAAATATCAGGTTCAGCTGACACGTGTGTCCTTAATATGTCCTAGCAAGCTACTATTGATTTAGTGAGTTTGTCTAAACGTAGTACTTAAGATTTTTGATACTAAGGGTTCTTCAAAAGATTGTTAGTTGCAAATGAAATAAAATACGTTATTCTGTACATTAGTCTGACTAATGCAACTGTTCTAAATTACAAGCTCGAGGGTCTAAATGGAGCGAGGAACTTCACGCCCGAACAACGCCGCCCTAAGGTTACCATGTTACGTCCGCCTCGCCGCCCACCGCCCGCCCTAGTACGCTTCACTCGTCGCTCCATCTCGTGTGCCGTTAACAATATTCAACATTCACGAAGGTGATTCTAATAAGCATTAGTTTGTACTTGTGAATATTAGAAATAATTATAGCAGTAATATTTAATGCATCGTCGACTTAATACATATTTTATCAGCAAGCGGAGATGTATAAGGGTTTACTGCTCCGGCAAGTTATATGTATATGAATCATAATGTGTTTTCACGATTTCTTCTATATACTCGAATTCCTAATATTATAAAATAAAACTGTTTACGGATTTCATCGAGTTTATTTTATATTTTACCAAAATCTATATATTTAAGTAAACTCCCGAGACTAGATCAGACCAAAATTAATAATTATTAATATGACCTTCATATTAGCTGGAATTAACAATGGCAGTGCGACATTCAACACTTTCAGTCCGTCCCATGACCATAAACGCTGTAAAGTGTTTGAAACGTTGGGAAGTTAAATCTAAAATAAACGCAATAAAATCCGTAAATAGATTTATTTTATAATAATTTATATCTAATGGTCTCTGTATCTAGGCCCTGTAGAATTATATTACTTACATGTCGGATGTAAGCGCAGATACCGTTGACGCACCAACAAACATTAGGACAAAGACCACGGCGCGTGCCACCACGCATGACCAACCCATATTAGGACATCTGAAAGACAGAAAAAAATGAATGCTATAATGTCTCCTTGAACTATTAAAATATTTTTTTTTGTTTCCAGGCTTCCTAATGATAATCATATAAACATACGGTTTGTTGAAACGTCACGAAAAAAATTAGCTATGAGAGTCAAACAGCTATTTTTTTCGTGCTAGCTTTGATAATAAAACTTTATAGACGGTAGCGTGTGATTATATAGGTGGACGCCAGAAATTGCATAAAGATACTATTATTGTATCAAATTAAAAACTGTAATAATGTTATGATTTCTTCTATTTACGCGTATAACTGACATAAAATAAAGGAGTCCGCTCCGAGACCATGAACGCTGTTTGAAACGTCCGGAAGTTAAATTTCAAATAAACGCGATAAAATCCGTAAATAGTTTTATTTTATAATGTAATAATGTTGTTTTTAGAGACCTACTCATGTGACTATTAATCTTAATAATATTTGATAAAATATTAATAAATATAATGCTAGCAATTCAATTCTAGTCAATTTTATAGTTCGGCAAATTGTTATTTAGTTCTGTTTAACTTATTGATATATACAAAGAGTGTGAAAAATTATCGAAAGCCTAGACTACAGAGTAATACGTGTAAGGAAAGACAGTAAATATCAAAACCATCAATGAATTTATTAACCTTCTAATTAACAATTTTAAGTGATGATTTATCAAGTGCTTAGAGGCGAATAAAATTATCGTGAGGAAACTTGCATTTCTAAGAAACAATAAAGAAAATAAATATTTTCCGAGAATTGTGAAGTCGCCAACTCGCACTGAGGCTGCCTGGCGATCTGTGCCCTTATACGGTTAAGTAGGGTAACGGTGGTAGATACGTCCATGGTAAGTAGGGTGCGAGCCAGTACCAATATCGTTTTAGCTATGATAGCTAGGAGGCTAGACTGCCACTATATACGGCACTGTTGCAACAGGCACGTCAGG
>DWGO01000891.1:0-10742 GCA_018247635.1 Eurytides dolicaon deicoon | reverse complement strand
GGTAATAATTAAAATTAAAAAAATAACTTTGAATAAATATATTGGGCGCTTGATGAAGTATCATTTTATTTATTTCTTTGGTAGGAGAAAAAATAGACGTTTTCAGCAAACGATTAAATAATCCCAACCTCCGACGAATAACAATGGCGTTTATTTATATACACATTTATCAATTTAAATTGATAAATGTGTTTTCAATTGTTATCAAAAAGTCACTTTGGTAATATGCATGAATTTAATTTAAATATATACGAATTTTTATTTATTCATAGATTAATATTATAAAATAAAGAAAATATTTTTTTTGTCGTCGGGGGTTAAGCCTATAGTTTAAATGTGATACGTTTTTTATGTAACTCCTCTAAATGTTATGTGGTAAGCAATTAGCTATTGTGTTCGAGCCCATCCGTATTTCGAATTCAAAAAATGATTCACTTCTAAAATCTTGGAGATTTACATGACACTTCAATCGGCAACAATATCTTCTACTTCACTGTCTTTAATATTTTCACTACTACATAAAAAAAGATTGGCGGCTTTTGAACTCTTTTGCGAACTCCTCAAGAAAGAAAACAATAATATATTGGGAAGATCTATCTGACCTATATCTCTAATTGTAACCGCATGTTACCAGAATCTGGCATGATTCTAAGTCCATTAAAACTTTAGAGACTTACAGGCTCTTAGAGGTATGTCTTTGCTTGCGTGTTGCTCGAGTCCGATAGAATTAGTTTTATCACGTGTAATGAAATATCAAGATACATTTAATCTTACCTATAACAAAATTTAAAGCCAAATGGACATTAGTGTAATCCTGATAACTTCGACATTTAATAACATTGGTAATGCAAAGATTAGCGTCAACACAATCTACAAGTTCTATTGGACTCAACTATAGTGTTTGTAACGTATGGTGTGCAAAGTGAAATGTTCATTGTCTCGTTCGTGTTTTTGTGTGACTCCAAGGCAGCATGGCTTGCATCCCCGCTCCGTGTGATGCCCCCGCCCCATAGAATTATATTTATCGGTATTATGACTGGACTGAAATACCAGCTGAACTTTAATTAGATTTATTGTCTTCAATTTTTGGAAATTTCTGTGGAGGTTCCTATCGTAATAACTCATTTATATACCGCAAAAATCAATCTTCTTTTCAGATGCAAATAACCTAAATTGACGAAGTTCCAAATATGTCGATCACATATAATCACTTTAAGTATTATACTAACAATTCAATGCCGTTAAATCAGTCATAAAAAAACCATATTGAGGATAACACATAAAGAAATTGACCAAGTTCCAATCGCAACAATTACAATACATAGATCACTACATATGACATGTACGAGGGGTGTTCAATAAGTAATGAGAACGATAAGGATGCAAATATCTTTTAACATATTTTGCTTTAATATTAATATTATAATACCCCTTAAGAGTATATATTATTATATCGTTTCGCTAAACATAAAATTCTCTTGCTTTTTTAAATCTTCTTCCTGACCTCTTAAAAAACCTGTACTGCGGCGATCACGGCGCCACTACCATCAAATCCGTGGCCTCTGAGGTGCCCTTTTAATCGCGGAAAAAGATAAAAATCGCTGGGAGTGAGGTCTGGTGAGTATGGCGAATGCTCAAACATTACCCGATTTTTTTATTTATTCTTCATATAAATTTCCTGTAATAGAGACTCTATAATCGAGGTATTCGATCATAACTACTCCTTGGCTATCCCAGAAAACAGAACCTTACCGCCGGATGGGATTGCCTAAAATTTCTTCCGAGTCGGGAATGATGGCCTCTTCCAAGTCATAGACTGTTGTTTAGTTTCTGGGCCGTTATGGTGAAGCCACGTTTCGTCTATAGTTATATAACGAACCAAAAATCTATCAGTATCTTGTTGTAACATATCCAAAGAGCTTTGTGAAATCCGCAGTCTGGTTTGTTTCTGAGAGTCCGTAAGCATTCTGGAAGCCAACGCGATGATACCTTTTCCATGCCCAAAAATGGTCATGTATAATTATATGGACACTCCCTATTGAAACCTTAACTTCCTCGGTTATAAAACAAACAGGAACAGTAAAAATATGTTCTCGATTTTTTTGTATCACTAGTTCGGTTACTGCTGTGTTTGGCCGCCTTGAGCGCGGGTCGTCATTGGTGCTCATGCTTTTTCATTAAAAGCCACATGTTTCTTACAAATTAAAATTAAAAAACGGATATTTAATTACTGCACGAACTTCAATTTTCTTCATTTTTGCCAATTTGTCCCGAACGAAATAACAAGTTTGACTTAAAAAAGAAAACAAACGACTGCCAAAATATATTTTTTTTAATTTATCATAACAACTAAATGGACTATGCCTGTCAATCCTTTTTTTTATTTCATTACTAAACAGTATATATGTCATTATCATTACTTATTGAACACCCGTGTTATTCTTCCGCACTAATGTGCCGTTGCAGTCATGATGTGCCGTTAGTCCTTTTGTCCAAAATCGAGTTGACATCAATGTTTAAATTTTACTAACGTAGCGTTACAGCGGGTGGCTTTGCATTGGTGTGACTGTGGTGTTGCAGAGAAAGCGGGCCGGCGCGAGAGCGCGCACGAGCTCGTGCAGCTGCAGAGGCAGGTGGAGGCGGTGTGGCGCGGGCGGCTGCCGGCGCGCTCTCCCAGGTCCCCGCCAGCCTGCCGCGTATAAAAGCCGCCGCCGCCGCCCTGCAGCTGCAGAGCCGCCCCTGCGCCCGCGCCGCTTGCTCCGCCGCACCCATCAGTGATTGCGTGAACTCATATGTGCTTCAATCTCTCAAGCTACCTTTAGCTAGAACAAATTATCGTACTACTGTCACTAGGATCGAAGTGCTTACAAATACTAATCGAAATCTTTTCAAATAAGCTTGCCCCGTGTGCTAACCTCCGCAGGCGTTGCCTGTTGTAAATACGTCGAAACCGCTTGTCTACCCCGCTTCGAACACTTTCAGCGTTTCATTACTCGATTAATTGTTAGACTTGAATTTTCGAAACAAATATTAAGGTATCGAAATAGGCCTAGTGTAATAATGTTTGTACGTTCGGGAGAGGCTCTTCCGAATGATCGTCTTACCGCACATGTATGTAGTGACAATTGTACATAGTTAAATGGGCATCAGTGCCCATATAATTACGAGACAGTCGCGGAAACGGCCCATTCATACTGAAACTCTAAAAGCTTTATGTCCGCGGCCGTCATCGCGACGTAAAATCACGGACTTTACTTCTCAATTATGACACTCCACCGGCTCAAGTTTGGCCCTTGCGGCCACCCAATAGTGGACCATCAAAGACATTATTGAAACAGGTCTTTTAAGGTCACTAAACGATATACCTGACTTGTCACACTAAAGGCAGATACAACCGGTTTAATCCGATAAGGATGTTACCCAAATATTGACAAACGAATCCAAGAATGCAAGGAGACGGATGAGAACGACATTCTTGAGCAAAGAAAGCTACTGCTCAATACGACTGCTCCAAATGTAACGGAGCTTCGCGGCCGCCTTGTGCTGAACGAGCACTGAACCGCAATGATTTTGAAGCATAGCTACTTATCAGCTCGGAATGTTAGGTTTCGATTGTTACTGATTTTAAGTTCTGAGTGCAGATTAATGAAAATGCATTTAATACGAGGTTGTAACACAGTTACATGATCAGCCTCGAGATATTGGATTCGTAGCTATAGGTTATTTATGTTGTATGTCGTGAATATATATCAATATTCAGTATCTGTCCCCACACTTCCCCATCCCACGTGTTTTATGTAACAGCCTCGGATCAAGCGTCAGCGCCGGAACTGTTGAACCGTAGAATTAAATCATCGATGTTGTCCATCTGTTAATCAATGTTTATGTGTTATTCATTAAGAAAAGTATAAATGGTTGTGCGTCATCTAAATTCAGCGACAGATTGAAGATAGAAAATGAGCGAGTCAGTAAATAACATAGAACCAGATTTAAATAACGGCTAATAATAATATACTCGTATCTGTATTCGCCAATTATTATATTTAAAATACCTCACTCATACTTATAAAATTACAACTCGCTAGTCGAATAACTCGCTGAGCTGTCGCTGAAAAGTTATTGAGCTATGGTTATTATTAACTTTTAAAATTATCTTAGAGACATATCCAATAAGACGTGATTTTAATATTATATATGTTGTTAAATATTCGGTGATCTTAGGTTAGAATGATTGGTATGTCCAATTTTGTAACTTTTGTTAATGATTAGCGGCGAAACGTATGTCAATTCTTCCGAATGTTTGGCTCTATCACGTCAGCAAAAATTAAAAAATTGGACATGGAAAGAACGCATCACGACGGTACAATGTACCGGGTGATTATGTAGGGCTACGATAAACACGTGCCATTGCTCAAAGCGGATCTCTTTTTGATTGTTTTACTTTTTACATTTATTAACATATCTTATTTGCTACAAGTCGAACTATTTAAAATATAGATCTAAAAATTCAACCTCGCAAATAATTTATTCTGATTGTAAGAACCTATCCTGATCGGGATCAAATGATTCTACTACATGTAATGTTGTAATATTACATATTGCAAACCACGCGTTTCGATTATAATGCTCGCAATAGTTGTTCTTGAATCTTTTCCAGTACACGTAAGCCATTTGACAAAATTTACTGCCGTTTTTAAAAGTTTATATAGCTTAACCGATAACTACTACAATTTCGTTCCAACTACGCATCAATTGATTCATAAGATCCGTCCAAAAGCATACATATATAGTTCTAAAGGCTGTTTCAAAAATTCGAGGCGGACCGCTGATAACGTCAATGGCGACTTCAGAAAAGCCATTGTACCGCTCCCGCCGTATCTCGCAACCTTCGCTAAGCAGCAGCTTCTGTGAGCTTTCATCAGCGGCCCGCCTGCCCTCATAATTGATACCCGGTCTTTTCGGGCGGAATGAAACGTAGACTTATCTCAATGTAACCGATCAGTGTTAGTTCTAGAGTACATTTGAAATAATCATCATATCATTATAACACATTTCATAGCGGTTAAACATTTAGATAAAAGACATAAAAATATTTATCCCATATATTTAAATTAGAGTAGGGCAGTAGGGTTACTAAGTTAGACTAGATCCTCCTTTTGAGCAAATTTCTTTATAAAGCTGGCAATCTATATTTAACTAGATAAAATGTATTACTTGCGTAGACGAAACACTTAAATTGACGGAATGGCAAATTGCACTGTAATAAACAAACACATCTTTGTACCTCTTAATACGAGGCGGTGGTAATTGCGCTTTTTGCACTATAGATAATTATGAATCGCAGAAAATATCTCTGCTTTCACATTGCACTACATAAAAAACTTCCAGCTCCAATACTTTCATAATGAATAGTTTTGTAATTAAAACAGAAAGTTTTGTAGAGCAACAAATGTTAAGTGTTTCGTCTGTATAACCTGTACCAAGAACTCGAGGCATTCCTTCGCAATGATTGATGTTCATATGACGGTGTATTTTACGTAGTTTAATGTCATTGTGGTATTTAATGGAGTAGATTATGCTCGTTTCTCAATAGCCCGCAGATACAGCTGTGAACATGTGAAACGAGCATAATTTTTCGTTTTCTGATATCATTGTGGTGCAAATTGAAGGATTCTATAGCAGAAACTGAAATCTTTAAAAACATAAAAATGTTTTAAAATTACTCTATTTCAATACATGACAAGATAAAACGCTAGTTTTAACTTTTCTCTTTAAGTACGTGTTTATTTATATATAGACTAAAGTTACCACACCATCGCCCGATCCAGACATTGCAGAAAATGCTTGATTTGTACCACAAATCTTATCTAAGAAAATGAAATTAAAAACAGGTATCCGAGGCTGTTGCAAAAACCGTTAGATGTGTCGATGTTACAGTTTAAATCGTAGTAAATTCATGTCGTGTTTGTTGTTTTAAAATAGAATACGGGTCCAGATGACTGGTCTGTTGGAAACGATACAGGCACGGTGCAACAAACAAACAAAAAACAGTCAGATTACTGGTTCAATGTTGATGTTTTCTACTTCATAGCCTGCGCCAACAACGGCATTTGACCGGCAACAAAAACGCATTAAACCTTTATATGTATAATCTGTTTTGTTGCACTGGACGAGATTGAGTTAATGATCAGAAGGGTTAGGTAAACGTTTTGCGGGCCTTGAAATTAAAGTAAAATATGTAGCGGTGGATGGATCTTTGGCGACTGAAGCAGATCAAATTAGGAGCATAACGGGATGGCTATGCTTCGCCATAGAAATACATGAGATGGTTAGAATTACTCGTGAATTACTCATGTTGGCCAAAATTGTAGGTACGCCATATCCGTATATAAGGCGTATTATGATTTTCGCTCAGTATTATTAGTTGATATAGCATGAAAAATGTCAGTATAAAAGATAAGTCATCAAGGACCCCATAATAATATAATTTCTCGATCTCTTATTTCCACTTCATAGTAGGTAATATACTTACGTCATTGAGTGGCAAAGTCACGTTATAAACAAAATTTGAACGTACCATCCGTAGGTAGCTAATTTACACTTACCTTAAATAGCAGAGTTGCATCTGTTACAGCTGCCCGATCAATTTACCAACTTTTGCTAGTGGGAATAAGTGAATCCAGTCTGGTAAAATAATATAGTTTTCCTGTGTACCCCACTAAGAATTTCTTGACTTAGTTTTGTGTTCTATTTCATTATTAATCTAACCACGGTAGTTTGTTAACCACATACATTTTGCTGACGGAAACACGTTTCTCTATTTCAGTAATATCAATCTTGTAGTTAGGGCGGAGTTGGCAAATTTTAAATTTATTGTAAAGTCTGATGAAGTCCGTTTTGATTAACCGACTGTATGTAATATGGTCTATAGGCATCAGCAGTAATTGGTAACTTTACTTGTAAATTTAATTTGTTTTAAGATTTATAATTAGGTGATATCTGCAAACGTTTTAGCAGTGTGTGGTATATCAACACTTCTTCGGATGCACATTTATTTTTGTGTTTCGGCTTACGGGCATGTGAAGCTGGCGCAGTTGTATGAATTCCGGCACGCGAATGGGACCTACTTAAAGACGTTTTGGTTAATACACATACATCTACTATATACTAACATTAACTTTACGTGTATAGCTACTTAATTTTTTTATATATATATATAAATCTTGTAATTAACAGTGAACAAATTCTTCTTAAATTGAACTTTCAAAGCAAATTTTCCTAATAGGTATAATTTTCCATTTTCACTCGTCCCCTCCGTCCAGGTATAAGCGTGTTCATATTGTATTGGAATATAATCACAAAATGAATTGACTTTTAATTGTATTAAGCATCAATAAATTTATTATAATTAATTTGTAAAAATTCGCTCTTATAGTATTGAGAGATTTTTGTAAATTCGGCATAATATATTTAAAAAAAAGATATATTTTACTAAAAGAGCTAAATTTTATCGAATATAAAAAGAAACGTCGTTAACATTACTTTGCTTATAATCTCAAATGGCTCGATTGCTTAAACAACACAACGGTCGTGAAATGGACAAATTTCAATGTATTGGAAAACTGAATTTACGCTAAATTTTGCAAATACGAGCTTAACAGTTATTTCGATTTAAAAACTTAAACATATTCGATTTATAACAGGATCATCTTAGGATAATGGGGCGGAGCCGCCAGACACTGCTTATTACCCTCGTACAAGTAACTTTTAAATAAGGTTTTATAATATTAAGAGCTTTTCGACTAGTATACTTACAACGGCATGAGATCTTATGAAATAATCTGAATTTTTTCAAAATAATTTAATGTATTAATATCCATCCAATATTCTTAGATAATAGGTGTATTGGTCGAAGGCATTGTCTAGCTCCTATGGGATATTTATATTGCATAGGTTCGATCACTACCACATTATTCTTAAGTACTTATTCTATTAATTCAAATTAAAAATGGTGACAACAGGTAACATACAACCTGTTGCTAATAAGTTCCATTCATTACATCTTTTTTGTTAAACATAAACATGTTCATTGCTTTACTAATTGAAGTCTATTATGATATCGAGCGTGTTTAGTAGGATAAACTCACTTTTGCGTAAATTGGATATCTATATAATGTCAATGGAAACGATAATGCATGGGAATTCATCCAACTGCGTGGCCCACCGAAACACGTACACCTGCGTACGCGTTGGCGGAAGCCTTCATAGTCATAGTTAGCCGAGTTTTTTGGTACTGACCACACGTTCCTTTTTTATTACAAACACAATGCAACAACTGCTGGAAGAGGTCGACGTGGTTCGCTTTGTAAAGAACTGAAGTGAAAACTAGAATAAACATATCTTGGCGAGGTGGCCACGACCTTCAACACTGAGGAAACCGATGCAAAGCGAGAGAGAGAGAGGGAGAGAAACAATAACAAGGATGTAAGATGTATTAGCTTTGTTTCACCACGTCGGCGTCTCGCGCCTTATAAATTCCGATCGCGTTGCAGCGGTGCACACTAGATAGTTACCATGAGGACACGTTTGACAAAGTGTTTATATAGCGAGGTACTGCGGCCAGCGATCACTTTCCCTTAAAAAATCGGTAACGGTATGTGGGCCGCTGCGAAGGCTCTGAGTTTCACTGTAACTTTTATGCTTCATCCGCAGTATACGGAGTAGCGTTACTTGATATTGTAAATTTAGTTATCGCACTTTGAAGATAATAAAACAAACTAACCACACATTAATTTAATCGAAAAATAGTATCAGTGTGCTGCAAGCGAAATAGCAACATGTTGCCGTTTGTTTCAATGTCCCTTTCGTAGGTATAGATAGAAATTGAACATGTATGTTAAATTAATTATCACGTGTGTCTATGTAATTTTACTTTGCATTCGTAAGTTTTAACAATGACTTAATCATTGTCATCGTGTTTTTCGTAATATATAATTTCGGTAACAACTAGATAAATATTTGTCTTTATAAATGTGTGTTATTATTTCGTATTAAAGACACTAAATTTTACATGTCTAAGTACCGCTACATTTTGCTACACTGCTCATACCCTAGTGTGGACGTCGGAATGTTAGTGTCGTGTACTATATCCGTTCACGTTTTTCAAAATTCCTTGCGTCCAATTCATTTCTACATTTTTTTTAACTTGCAAAACGATCAACGTAACCAAAAATTGTTTTAAATACAGCCATGCTATGAATGAATTGACTGATAATATGTTTAATATTTCCCATCATTCGTTATGAATATAAATTTTTTGTAATAATTTATATAAAGTAAACTACAAAGCGGAATAAAAGAATCAAAATGTTTATCACGAAGTTTTTTCTAGGACACTACGAAGCGGGATAAATTTTTCACCATAAAACGTGCTGTTACCGGAAAGCTACAATTCTGCCGTCCAAACTAGGTTATGACATGTGCAATGTTCCCACGTAACTGACGCTTTTTCCAATTTTATACCTGTGTTTCCACAACGCTGTACTGTATACTTAATTTAATTTGTCCTTCAACATGTAAATCTAAATTGTATAAACAATTCAATAAAGTGAATTTGATGTTTAACCGCGAGTTTCATTTCGTATTATCCCTAAAATATCTCCAGATATACTGCCTTCGTGGCCTCGTGGTATAGGCCTGCGATTTACCAATCAGAGGTCTTGGATTCAAATCCCGCGGAGGATAATGATGTTGTGTTGTTGTTTCTGAAATTTGGTAGGGCATTATGGGCTGATCTTGCAATCTGCAGAATCCCGACGATCCGACGTAGGGAGAAATCTCCTACGAGCACGATGACACATCCACACCGCCTACACTCGCCTCACCCGGGTTCCGGGGTGCTTCTCACCGCCCCCAACTACCGATTAATAAAAAACAGTCAACGGCCGTCGCGGTCTAGGTCCGTACACTAGACTTTAAATGAGTGTTGCGGGGAATTCTCATTCGCTCTGCAGTTGTTAAACAAGCAGTTTGGTAAACGAGCATTTTTTTTTGTTAGTGTGTAGTTTTTTTAAAAGGTAAAACGATTTTTAACAACGTCACACAACTTTGATTCAAAACAAACTTAAATAAGATTACCGTATATAATATACCGTATATGCGGTTTTTAAATATTACAAAATCCGAAATTATAACATCTACAAGAAAACACAAGAATACGTCGTTAGGAAGTTTGCAGTAAGAAAACTTTTTGTTAACTTGAGTGGCACAAAGACGATGACAATAAACCGACCTTATAATTATAATTACCCAAGCCACCGCTAGATTACATCGACAAATATCCGAGCCGATATTTATCTATGTCCATTCGACACATGGATCATCTTACTTGTCAGGCAATTGGGTGATCAACCCGTGATGCCCTTGTTTTATTAACGTGATGGAAATGCCTAGTCATATCTGCCCACGCGGGTGAAAAGACGATTATGTCGGACTCGCAGCGACTAAAACCTCCACAATGTTCCACCAATGTAAGTGCTAAAGTCAATAAAAAACCGGGCGGGTTGGTTTCAATATTAACGTGACAACGTGCAATATACATGTTTATTTCAGAAATATAATTTAATCAATACACAATTCTTTACATTGTATTCATTCTTGCTTAATTTCTAATATCCTATTTATTATTGAACGATGATAAGAGAACAACTACGCCATGCGAGGCCTACGTAGCAATCGATCAC
>DWGO01000890.1:0-10742 GCA_018247635.1 Eurytides dolicaon deicoon | reverse complement strand
TATAGGTAGACTGGTAGAGAATGCCTCAGGCATTAAGTCCGCTTCTACACATTTCGTGTGAAAGTTAAATAAATAAAATAAATAAATAAATAAACAAGCCGAGCAAGTTTTATGCCTCATGCTAAACGACACGCTTGCCCATAACAGCAAAAAGCTCTGCTAAGGTCAACGTCTGATTATATTTATCAGTAATTATGCTAAAAGACCAATTAATTCAAAGCCCAGTAGTGCCTGCTTGGTGACAAAATGACCAGTCCTTCCCCAGGCAACTCTGCAAAAGATTCCCATCGCTTCAAGTATTTATTTTTTATATGGAACCAAAATTATAAGATAAAATAATTGAAACAAAGCGTTCCTTTCTTATTAAATACCGACACAACAAATTAATATGTGTATAATTCTTATACATATGAGTATAAGAGAATAAATTCATTTATTATATATGATTATATAAAAATTTGTTATTATATGTACATATATATGTTTAATAGCGCTTGATGTTTTCAATAAAAGTAGAGCTTAAAATTTTGCTATGTTAATATTGCACGCGAAGTATTGTATCAACACCGACTTAGTCCTTTTTTATAGCTAATAATTATAATACCCCACCGTACCACACTGTACAATTAAAGAAATTAATTTAGTTCATTTCCAATTATAGGGTAAATGTCATCGGCAATTATAAACGTAATTTGTGATATACTAATCTGCAATTATTATTTACTAGGAATCTTCTTTTGCCTGATGGAGTCCCGATAGAACGTCAACGAGCTAAATTCATCGTGAAGATTTATAAAGCGGATGGTTTGCCGAAGATGAACTACTCAATAATGGCGAATGTGAAGAAAGCATTCACCGGTGAAACTCAAGATTTGGTGGACCCTTACGTCGAAGTTTCTTTCGCTGGCATGACTGTGAGTGTTTTAATATCTCCTACAACTGGAGATCCCACAACTATTTAAATTAAAAACTATTTAGTTAACGCCTCATTAAACGGTTTTCAAATTAAATAGACCGTTTTATATTATATAATCGTCTCGTTGCAATACATAATGAGCATAGGGTTAGCTTCATCAGTACCCGACGTAATTTATGCACTAAAATCTGCAAAATAGTCTCATTTTATAATATAGTATTCGCGTAAATATAAAAAAATATTCATAATAATAATGTATATTACATACCGGCCGATCTATAAGAGATCAGCCAACTGCGTGGGATATTATAGTGCACAAGCGTTTGCGCAGACACAGGTGCTGTGTGCGCTCTACTTTTTTCTCATACCCCGATGGAACAGATACTCGACAGGACCGGATAAAGATCGGACGCGTGGCAATGACATTAAATCAACCTCTTTGTAATGACTACTCCAAGCCACCGCTATATGGCGTCGAGGGATAGGAAGAGCGGCACACTACCAACACTCCTCTTCCTCCGCAACTCCCCCTTGGCTGCGAAGGACACGGACTTTTGGCCCCAAACCACTTTCACCTCGTCCCTGCGGCTTCCTCCTAGGCGCATCTTAATTGTTCTCCTAGAGCCGGTGGCTTCTTCCCGGCCACGCTACTCAAATATCTCCCGAAACAACCATATCCCTGGTATAGAGCGAACGAGCAAACGTTTGGACTCGGTCCTTAGGCGGCTACTGGGGTGTATCAGCCTTTGCCCCCACTCGGTAACTGCCAGGGAATGCAGCTCGTTTCGGCAGGCCCTTAACAGGCAAGTGGCCCTGGGCTCGTGCCTCCTTGCTCCATAAATGTAAGGACGCGAGAACATTTTGGCCCATGAAAGCAAAAGCCTCAGATTTTTTTAAAGGCCCCCTTTAAGCTTAGTCGCCGGATTCGTCCTACCGCTAGAGCCACTCCTGCAGTGGTCAGAATAGCGGCCCCATGAGGGTTTGTAATGCGAGCGGTAACAAGCGTGTCATTGGCGTAGCACGTCACCTCAATACCTCTAAGATACCGGCAGCACACAGTCGTAACCTATATTCCACAGGGCGGTCCTAATACTGACCGCTGCCCCCTGCTTGCTGGACCATTGCCCGTTTCGGCACGGGTACACCAAATGACGGTGCAATAAGTAGGCCCCGATGTTAAAGTGCAGGGAGAGATGCACTCCATGATACCGTAATGCCTCTCTTATACAAACTTGAGGAAGAGTTTTAAAGGTATTGGTGATGTCTAGAAACACCGTCAAGACAACTCCACCATGGGAAACTGCTTCCTGTAACACATAATTCTCTAACCCTTACAAGAAACAACAACACATAGTCACTGCCCTACACGAGATTCGAACCCGCAACCTTCGATTTGTACAGTTTTGCAGGCTTATACCAGCTTAGACCACGGTAGAAATTGTTGTAGAAAAAATCTTTAATACACTCAAAATATAACCAAGACGTGAAGTCATACAGCGGACATTCACGACATCAGCGGTTAACTTAGATTCGCCGCTTCACTATATATATATTAATATAATAATAATCATTTGCTTGTTACACTTATTCTCAGGGATGTACCTCAGTAAAGAAAAACTGCTGCAACCCGGTGTGGAATGAGCAAATCGTTTTCTCGGAGATGTTTCCACCTTTGTGTCAGCGCATTAAGGTTCAGCTCAAGGATAACGATCCGGTGCATCCGAATGTTATTGGCACCCATTTTATTGACTTGAAATCAATATCCAACGATGGAGAGAGAGGTAATTTAATAATAAACTTAACTTCACTAAGTTTTTAAACAAAACTCATCGGATTAGATTGGCGTCAGTCCGTAAAAGTACTCATGTTTTTTTATGGAGGTTAGTAGTTGTTTTATAACTGGCTCCAACAAATAAGAAGGCGGTATACCTGACAATACGAGATCACCGCTTCCCATGGACATTCGCAACATCAAGGGGCATGCGAATCGTTTACACATCATCTTGAGGTGCTAATAAAGCTAGCTTCTTGAAGGACCCTTAATCGTATCGGTCCCGAAATATATATTTCTAGCGCAAACAAATTCCAGAAGTAGATATTGAAATTAATTATAAAAATTACATGAGCAAATAACAGCAATATTCTATAACAAACCAGCAACATTACGACACACCGTTTAATATAAAGTACCTGGGTGACCGTTATTTTTTTTTGGTAAATCGTGTTTTTTAGAAATTATATACAACGCCATCTGCTGAAGAAGCTAAGCTAGCCTAAGTGTTGCTGTGTCAGTAAATCAGTTAGTTGCTCCACATTAAAAAAATAATAGAATTTTTCCGGCCAGTATTTAAGACATCACCCGTGCTAAAATCTACAGCACGTGATACATATTACGAACATTCTGAATATGTTGCTGAAAGTAGCCTATATATGGGCCACAGCTGGGTTTAAGTGGACGAAGCGTTCATTTTTTTATTTATATAAGCGGTCGGTATAAAACCGTCTATCTTCATAAGATTTTGGAAAAGGCCCAAAAGGAAGAGTACCAAAAAAGAAGTGCAGTATCAGTGAAGCATAACTGCTGCCAACTGAAAAACGCACGTACTTAACACAGCGATTTCCGTCAGATCGAATTTGTCGTATATTGATTTCCGACATTTAATTAACGTATAAGATTCACGACTGGCTCGTCTCGCCACTTAACTTTTTAAAAAAATACGATTAAGAACTAGTATAAATTGTAATTAAGAATTATTTATTTGATTAATACTGATATATGTAAACTATATCATGTAGGGAAGTGTAAACTAACACCATGTACGACCATCGCCAATTATTTTGGCGCAAAGTAGTAATCTGCAAAAACATTTTTGTGTTCTGGTGTAGATGATAAAGTTTCTGGAGAAATTTAATTCTATATTTCTAGGATTTCTTCCAACATTTGGACCAGCCTATGTTCACTTGTATGGATCCACTCGTGATTACAGTCTTATAGATCAACATTCCAACTTGAACATGGGCATGGGTGAAGGTGTATCATACAGAGCAAGGTAAAAAGTATCGTTTTATTGGTTAGTTTTATTTTTCATTTCACAAAAGTAACTTTGTATCAAATACATTTTTACAGAGTTCTGATATCAATTCGCACTGAAATCTTGGATACTTTAGAATATCCAACGTCCGAGGTTGAGATTGAACCGACGGTACCTATCAATGAGGTTTCATTTGAGAAAAACGAACAATTCTTTCTGTTTGGAAGCATCTTTGACGCAAACATGATTGAAAAACGGCTGGTCGACAAACCGCTGCAGTTTGAACTGAGCATCGGTAATACGGGAAATTCACTGGACGGCCCGAGTGAATCCTTGAAGAGACCCCAAGATTTGGACGTGGAACAACTTGGTATGACTAAACACTGGATAATTATTGTTAATTTAATCTCTAGATTATTGAAATTAATAACCCTCGAAGCTCTTTTGTAATAACTGTTTTACTGTAGATGACCTCAATGCTGATACTGGGTACTGGCAAAGCCTTACCCAACCAACAAAAGCTACGTCATCTGACAAAGCGTATTACTATTTACCATACTGGGACCACAAGCAATGCATGCACGTTCGAAGCATTTGGCCCGATCACCGGAGGCGCATGTATAATTCCAACCAGATTGCAAACATCATCGATAAATTTGTAAGTCTTTTTCTCCTTAATTTTTTCCTTAATCTAGTGACTTTTTAATCTATATTCGTTACCCAAGAAGCAAAATTGTGCTGCATATGCGATGTCTCATATATTTTTTGTAACATTTGTATTATATTCTAGTTTAAAGTTTAGCGCTCTAAAGATGATTATTATTTAAATATCTAGGAAGAAGGATTAACTGATGCACAGCTAGCAGTTGAGACTGACAGTGGGCCAAACAGCACAAGTATCGCTGCTTTAAAATCAACTTTGGATTCTGTTAGCAATGCCTGTGCAGCTTATGTACGGCACATGATCAACGCCCCAGCGCTGGGCAACACCAAATTAGATCGTGAAAGGCATAAAATGTGTCTCCATGAAATTGTAAGTTAATATACATATAGTGATCAAAACAACGTTATATTAGATATTCTTTTTCATACATTGACTTTGATTGCCACAGAAGCACATAGGCACTGCGACTAGAGGTCTCCGGGCTCTTATCACAAAAAGCTCTATTAAAGATCGACTTCGTACAGCATTTGTTTATTTGAACAAGCTCAAACACATGTGCGAAGACGTAAGTAGTTTGAATTATTAATAACTTCTTTGACGACAGTGAACAACATTTATGTATTGAATATTTATTCTTTTAGCCGCAACAAGCAATGCCAGATATATTTATATGGATGATCAGCAATGGAAAGCGTTTGGCGTATTACCGAATTCCAGCCAGAGATATAATCTATTCGGATAGTTCCGAAGAAAGTGGTAAATTCTGTGGAAAAATGCAAACTCTGTTTTTAAAGGTATGGAAAATAACATCCAGTAGGTCGATACTTTTTTTTATCGTGTAACTTAATTGCATTTCATCTTTACTTACAAAGTGGCCCGGAAAGAAAGCAGCAACACCTAGCGGATGGCCTATTCCAGCCATGATCAGAGTATACCTTTGGCTAGGAGCTATACAAGACAAAAGACATTATATTGATGGCTTACCTCAAGGTTATGAACTTAGCTCCGAACTGCGAAACGCTGACAAGCCACTGTCCAGTGCTCCTAATACTATGTTTTACGCCGAAAAACATGTAAGTATAACGGAAATAGTCAGTTAACAATGAAGGCAAAATGATAGTTACATTTTTAATTTATGTTTTAGAACTTCCAAATGCGAGCATACATTTATCAAGCCAGATCTTTGATCGGTTCTGACTCCTCTGGTCTGTCTGACCCGTTTGCCAAAGTTATAATCGGTGACAGCACGGCTACGACTCAAGTTATTGACGAAACTTTAAGTCCAACATGGGATGAACTACTTGTCTTTAATGACATTTTACTATACAGCACCATCGAACACATTAAATCAGATCCACCCACAATTGTTATTGAAATATTTGATCAAGACAAAGTTGGAAAATCAGAGTTTATAGGAAGAACATTAGCAAGACCTGCAATCAAGGCCTTTGAAGATAGTTATGAAAGACCACAGTTTCCGCCATCGTTGGAATGGTATGAAATTACAAGAGGTGATGATAGAGCGGGTGAACTATTGGCTACATTTGAACTGCTGGAACTTCCACCAAAGCAAAAGGATGCCGCCTTACCAGAACTTCCTTCACCTAGGGAGCCAAGTGGAAAAACACCGATTGACGCAAACAAAGGCCCTATTTTGCCAGTGCCTAGTGGAATACGTCCAACACTCTCGAAGTATCGCATAGAAGTACTCTTCTGGGGATTGAGGGACTTAAAACGCGTTCATTTACTTACCGTGGATAAACCGAGAGTTGACATAGAATGTGCAGGAAATATCATATATTCAACAGTTATATCAAACGCTAAACGCAACCCGAATTTCAATAATCCCATTAAGTACGTGGACGTGGAACTTCCAGATCAAGATTTATATAGACCACCATTGACGATCCGAGTTGTCGATTGTCGTAGCTTTGGCAGAGCCACGTTGGTGGGGACACATACCATTAACTCTATACACAGATATATATATACTCCAATGACCAAACGTGAAAGAGCGATTGAGGAGCGAAAAAAGTCGCTTATACCATTGCAGAATATTGACTTGAGAGCAAATTGTATAATTCAAGACGATGTCTTCACAATTGAAAACGAAAAAGAGAGTTGCCCTCTTCTAATACGTGATGGACGTAACGCTTTGTCATATGGCTCAGGTGCCAAGCGCAAGAAAATAGCTAAATATGAAACTGGTAAAAAACGTAAACCAAGCACTGACTCTGTATTGGATGATAACGAAGGAAACAAAGATTGGTGGACTAAATATTTTGCCTCCATAGAAACAATGATTGAAGACGAAAAAGAAGCTAAAAAGGAACGTGCCGATGGTCTGCCACCCACCGAGTCTCCTAATGTTGATGAATTTAAATACATTCGTGAAGGCGGCGGCTCTTCACCGACGACATCTAAAGACAGGACCAGACGTCACACACATTTACCTCCTCCCCGAACAAAAATAAGCCCAACTATTACGAAGAAAAATTCGATTTCAAAATATTCTTTGGCGAAGGCAAGTTTTACGTTTTTATCATTTTATCCAAACAGACCATCAACTTTCTTCAAAACTATGTGAGTTAAAACATAACCTTTAACCTTTTTAATGTATAGGTTTACCCACATGAGCTGGAGGCAGTTCTAGATTTTGATGAATTTAAAGACTGGCTGCATACGTTTGAATTGTACAGGGGCAAAAAGACCGGTGATGACTCAGAAGATGAGAATCGCGTTGTAGGTGCTTTTAAGGTATGTTATATGGGATATTTTCGTATTAGTATTTGTTTTCTCGTCCAGTAAGACTGAATGATTAATTTAATTCGAACACAATGCAAATACAACGAGATGACATGAAACCATAGTGACATCTTGATATGCTACTGCTATAATCTGAAAGCCTTTGCAAACTACTCAGCCATGTACATATATGCAAAGTAGCTGATTTCAAATCAATTAATTTCATCTGTGTCGTTTAAAAAAATAGCCTTTTTAACTGATTTCTGTACTGAAGCGACAATTTCATTTATTGGATTTTTATCTAGTCGGAGAGATATACACAGATACGGTTAGACAGTATTAAGGTACAACATTACTAAAAAATAAACGATAACTACAAAATAACTAATCAAATAATCAAACGACGAACGAAACGGATGTCAACACATTTTTCGTAGAAAGACTTCATTGCCTGCTTCCTGGTTGTGCCCCAAACGGAAGATATATTTTTAGTTTTTTCATTAATTATTTTAATCTATTCTCATTACATTTTAGGGAGCTTTAAAGGTATATAAATGGCCTTTGCCAAAAGGAATCGATGATCATACAGTGATGGGATTTGATCCAAACCAGGGATTTTTCCAAGGGGTTCCGAATAATGAACCCATCCATGTATTAGTCAGAGTGTACATAGTAAAGGCTACAGACTTACATCCTATGGATCTGAATGGAAAAGCCGATCCTTACATCGTGTTACACTTGGGATCAAAGAGAATAAGCGATAAAGAAAATTATGTATCAAAACAACTCAACCCAGTATTCGGCAAATGTTTCGAAATTGAAGCTACTTTCCCACAAGACTCCATGCTTACGATACAAGTTCTTGACTGGGACTTACTTGGCTCTGACGATCTAATTGGCGAAACAAAGATTGATCTCGAAAATCGCTTTTATAGCCGTCATCGGGCGACTTGCGGTCTACCGATGAAGTACGAAGAGTAAGTCAAAATCTGATCTAATCATTCATTTAACCTTTTTGCTTTACCTTTTCTTCGCAAATACGTTTCAAAATTTATCACATAAAGGAAAAATAAATTGTTTTATTAACAATAATGCTTACACTACAATTGCAAACTAACCTGTAAAATTATATTTCTATAAAATCCCCTAACATTTTCTTCCTCTACTCATGATACTCATCTATTTTAATTGAAATGATGTAAATTTATTTTGCTTTCGCTTTACAAACTAGAAAAAATTTTCAATGTTTTTAAATCTCCGAATGTTTTACCCACTTAATCGTGGTAAAGTATAGATTTGATAATAATCAAGTATGATATGAATTCATAAGATAAATCGAAACGAATAACTTAGTATAAGAAAACAGGTTCTATAAAAACTGTTTTCCCAAATATATAAATTTCCTAAATGATGAAATGGGTAAGTACACGTACATTGGCTACTTAAGAGCCTTCCTTCTATTGTAAAGAGTAATGAATTCTACCTTTTAAAAGGTGGCGGCAAAATAATGTTAAAGAAATAACTTCAATTTATCAACTATATTTATTTTCAGGCAAGGTTACAACCGCTGGCGCGACGCTATGAAACCAACACAAATCTTGGCAAAGCTTTGCAAAGATGGAAAGCTAGATCCACCGATTTATGAACAAAGAAGGGTCAAGGTTGGGCGTACTATCTTTAATCTGCCAATGGATGACACAGAGTTGTTTTCTGACCCTGACACAATCGAAGAACAAATGGCGTTATCGGTTCTCCACCGCTGGCAAGAAGTACCACGCGTCGGTACCCGTTTGGTCCCTGAGCACGTGGAAACCAGACCCCTGTATAATCCCAATAAACCTGGTAATAATGATGATTTCATAACAGTTAGCAATTTTTATACATTATATATTTATTTTGAGATCCGAGGAAACCAATTTGCAGGTTTAGGTCAATTATTTTAATTTGATAAGCTCGGTAAAATGTAGATGACAATATCTGTATTTCTCATATTTCTCAAGTATTAAATTATGATAACAAGAACTTATTATGATCATTTTGAATGCAGTATAAATAAATAAATAATTAATTCACTCCAATAAGTAATTTATTTACTCCGACAAAGGAATCGAGCAAGGACGCTTGGAAATGTGGGTCGATATGTTCCCCATGGATATGCCACTTCCTGGACCACCACTGGATATTTCCGCACGCAAGCCCAAATCTTATGAAATGAGGGTAATCATCTGGAACACTGACGACGTCGTTTTGGAGGACGATGCATTCTTCACCGGAGAAAAAATGTCAGACATATATGTCAAAGGGTACGTTAAGTGTTTGCTGCATGCTTCTGTGTATATTATTTGTTATTATTGACAACTAAGATTAAGAATATTTTGTATATAGGTGGCTTAAAGGGCCTGATGACTGTCAATGCACAGATATTCATTACCGTTCACTAACTGGTGAGGGCAACTTTAACTGGCGTTTCATATATCCGTTCGATTATCTGGAAGCTGAGGAACGGATTGTCATTACCCGTAAAGAGTCAATGTTCTCCTGGGATGAGACCGAATGCAAAATACCAGCTCGCTTCGAACTGCAAGTCTGGGATGCTGATCATTTCTCCGCAGATGATTTCTTAGGTACCCGTTTTCTTTAACTACAAGAAATTTTGCGTTAACTCAGTGCTTGGGCGTCGTACTTGCGTTAATAAGACCCCGCTTTTTCGGGAATTTTCTAATCATTCTTAAACGTAATCTGCCTTACCTATTATTTATAGCATATGTGAATAATCGACGCCATTGTTTTTTTATTTATAAAATAATGGCGTCGATTATTTATAAAAAAATATCAAACAAACTTAAACTTTTAGCATAAATAACATCAGCAAGGTTTAGCCGACATTTTTGTGAATTTTCGTGTCATATTTATATATGTAGTTACAATAGCTATTGTACGTTTTACAATTAAAAAGTCTCCATGGAATATAAATTATAATTAGTAAACTTATAATTTACATTTTGATTATAATGTCTTTATTTACTTAATAAATTCTTAAACAACCCCTTATACAAATACCCAAAATACAAACAACCAACATTTTTATTTGTAGGGGCTATAACACTGGACCTGAATAGATTTCCGCGTGGAGCAAAGTCATCGAAATTGTGCACTTTGGACATGCTGCGCAATGACGGCACTGTTCCTATGGTCAATATTTTCAAACAAAAACGCGTAAAAGGCTGGTGGCCATTCTACATAAAACGGGATACCGAGGAGATGGAGCTGACTGGAAAAGTGGAAGCAGAAATTCATCTGTTGACGCGCGAGGAGGCGGACAAAGTGCCCGCTGGACTCGGACGCAATGAACCCGATCCACTGGACAAACCAAAGTGAGTTAAAT
>DWGO01000889.1:0-10743 GCA_018247635.1 Eurytides dolicaon deicoon | reverse complement strand
GAATATGTGTGAAAAAATCTCCAGTACTCAAAGGGTTTAGTGGGCGAATTAAAAATAGCACAACATTAATATAATTATCCTAAACAAACTCCACCATTAATCTGAAGACAAATTTTGTTGATCTACAACGGAATGAGTCATATCAATACAAAGTCTCCGGACTGTATCTTATGTGTAAAACGGAAATATATAATAACTAACATGCTTCAAAATATCCTGACTGAATCTAATGCGTAAAACGGAGATATAATAACTTTCATAATCTAATCAGTTTTTAAAATTTCCTGAGCGGTCGCCTCATGGTAAATATTTTTATCCATAATGACTCCATGCCATTTATTGAATTAAATAATTAAGCAGCTAAGAACTCTGTTTTGCTGCGTATTGGGCTCGTCTCGAGTGAATATAAAACTTGAACTGTATCCGTATGTACTCTGAAAACTTTGCCCTTCAAACCGAAACATAAAAATGTTTACAACTTACCCTTTTGCAGTATATGTCTGATATATGTATTTTAGGTTTACCTTTTATACGAATTATTTGTCGATTAGAGAAAATTCATCATATCGAGTAAACATTTAAAGTTTTGCGTTAAGTTTGTTTTAGTTTTAAACTAATATTGTGCAGAATTTTCGTGTTTTCAGACCATTGCCAATATCCTTTGTCAATGTCCCCGGCCACAAAGCCTACACATTTTTAAACTAACTATTACTTTGACCTGTATCAAGTCAAATTGAATCGTTAATAACAATTAAAATAAAATCTTCGCCGCCGATGAGATATTTAAAAAAAATTGTATGGTTTGCAATCAAAAGAGTTATTATTTAAGTAATTGAATTATTTAAATAATCACTCTAATAGCATCATTTGGTACACATATAATTATTGATCGCACGCTTAATGGTGAGTTTGATTTATTGGCATACCGCTTCTGATGGAAGTTTTATTACTATGCTTATACGATTTACGGTAATGGCGCCGAAGTAAAAAAAGACACATGTAGGCTGTGTGGGCTATAAATTTTTGCAAAAAAATAATTTAATTCAATGCGACAAAAACCAAACCAGATTTAATTATACATATCATAAAGATGTAATGTGTAAGACAAGAATTAAATAATAGTGATGTCATATTACGGCAATTAAAGTGGAATAGTTTTATGGATCGACTATTAAGTTTTTGCTTTAAATAAATAAAAACTTTACAATTATCTTAAAATGTCGATTATTGGTATTCGTTTTATCTCACCAGTTGATCTACTTAAATATTTAGTACAATAACAACCAGTATCTTTTATGATTTCATTCACATTAGCCTAAAGAGAAATAAAAATGTAGAAGTGTCAAATTAAACTAAGGCATTGTTCATGTGGCTGTGAAATATTCCAAACATTTATTTAATTCTAAAAGTATGCTTGTTGTAATTTAGTCGTGTTTTTCTTTTGTGTAAAACAACCGACCCGCTTACAGAGTGGACGGAGTAGAGTCTGAGTATGAAAGACAGAAATTGAAGTGTCTGTTTGTTTTACGATTTTTACTCAACATCTCAACACGGTCGAAGTGATTTACTTCACACCGATACGTGGAAACAACAACGTAACGAAAGCCCGCAATTAGGGATAACAAGCCGATGGATATTAAATGTGCAATTTCCACATAACTCATAGAAGATAGCGTGGCCTTCGACGCGGTTTGATTTGTAGATGATTTATTGCGAGCCGGCGGACCGAACTGAAGCTATATTACCGTAAAGATAATTATGGGTTTAACAAACGCACGCGGCAGCTTTTAAAATTAATGGACACATGAATTAAACTTGCGGACCGCGGCCATAATGGAGATAACGCCGCACTGGACGCCGCACGATAAACTTCTGACGGCCCTTCAGTCTCAGAGATAAGGCCTTAATTACTGAGATACAAGCCCCTACGTAAGCCCCCATCTAGACTTTAAAAGTGTCCGACTCCTAGGATACATGTAAACTGTCTAATTGTCCGTATTGCAGAAACTACAACGTTGCGTGGTGTCTTATAATGTCGTTGATAAAATTGCCCCACTACAGCTGCACGTATTCTTTCAGCTTCATCTTTAGACGAACTTTCTACGAAAGTAAAATATAAATCGACTTTTTTCAAAATATTATAATATTGTTATACTGCTTGCGTGATTGAAATGTACATTGTAACATTTTTTTTATTATTTAATGTTATTTTTTACATTATATGATAAAACATTTAAAAAGGGATTTTTCTTTAGAAAGTATTTTCGATTCGCTTTTATTAGGTTAGGCTTTGAAAATGCCACCATATACAACGTTTTAAACACAGTAAAACAATTTGTATTCCGTCCACTCGAATAATTTACTTTACGTTTGTAAAGTAAATTATTCGATGTAAACATGTATATTTCGCAGCATTGTTAAATGAGTTGTTTGGTTCTAGAAGATGCTGAAGACGCATCCGATGAATTCTGTTAATGGAACATTCATCAATCTCGCGTTCATTAAGTTCTCGAAGTATTGATTGCTCAGTAAGAATTCGCTCGCCCCTTCACCCGATTCCGCCCACTTTTCGCGCTGAGCGACGAAATGTGTTTATAACGACGAGGCAGCAACACCCACGACATTTGCACATAGCTTTTTTATTGGCCGCTTCATTTCCTAGTTAGCTAATAGACAGATATGATTGATGTGATACCGTCGCCTCTTACACGAATTAAATACACCTTACCACCGATATGACTACAAACCGTATAATTATAAACGTATTAATCTTTGATTAATAAACACGAACTTCCATCGAATTAATTTCGTACATAGTTAAGCGGTTTCGCGGCATCGACTATGGATAATTTGACCGGACGTGACAAATAAAGCAGCTCGATGGGAGATATCGTATTTCCGCTATCAATCTCCGATGAAAAACAATAGGTTGGCAGGCTACAGCTCGAAGCAGCTTCCCACGGACAACGCGAACCAATCACGGCGGAGGAGCGTCGCAAGTCGTAGGAGCCAGCGAGTCTCATATCTTTTATTCCCTAATTATTATTGCATTTTTTCCAAGATATTATTCCTCATTGCTTTGTGTGATAATCTCTTCTAATTATTAGGCAAGGCCCATGTGGATTGTTATAGCTAATGTGGAAGAAATGATTGTTTTTTTTAATTTCAGTTATAGTTTAATGATTAATATTACGTTCACGTGAATCATGTTTTGTCCTTAATATTAATTCGTTACAAGAACTATCCTTTTCATATATAAATAAAAATATAATCATTAATAATTATTACTGACATTTTCCTCACAGGTATTGTCGACTATATTAATGTCATTTTAAAGGTTCTCATACATAGGATTTAAAATTTTGGGTAATATTTACGTAACTTTTGCCAAATAAGAAAATATCATAGATGTATATATAACTTATTTTTTTCTTTTATTTCCTCCTAAAAATGGGTAAGTGAATAAATCACAGCTTAAATAGATTTAACTGACAATTCTAGTATCTACGAAGTGCTACAAAATTTGCTACAAGTTATACTGCCGATCCTCGGGACATATTATTATTGACTGTATAAAATGCAACTTGATAACTTAATCCCCCATGGTAATGTACGTCTGCTTTGCAAATGTAAGCACTAAGTAATAAAAATACTCGTTATTCTTCCACTGTCTGACATTTATGTCGTATAAATGTAACACGATGTATGATATAAATTGCGATTTCTTCAATAAACGAATTGAGAAATGATCATGGCTCTCATTACTTTAATATTTAATAAATTGATTGTTTGTTTTTTTATATCATCCTTTATATAGGTAAAGTTACAATGTTACTAATGATAAACGGGTTTTATATATTTTGTATTTGAAAAATCGAATAGACTAGATCTTTCGTCTGACCATGGATAGAGAGAAGTTCAAGGAACTAATGGCCAATCTTCAGTAATGAAAACGCACAATGAGAAGAAGAAGTACGTGGTTCGATTTTTACAGTTTTCAAAGATTATTTCAAACCTCTTATTAAAAACTCTTAAAGAATATCACATTCTCTCCGACAGTTCTCTTTGAAAATCCATTAATTTTTCATCCGAGACAACTTTTGTAATTAATCAAAATTTGGCTGTCAAAATATTTTTTAATTATATCAATGTTTATAAAGCGCACGGTTATTTATTTATTTCCACACTGACACGATGGCTCTTACATAAATTTCACGGTAAATGTCCTTAGCTTTCGGCGATCTGATACAGTCCGTATGCATTGATATATGCAATTCCTTTAGTATTCAATTACAGACAATTATAATTTGCCAGCAATTAATCTTGAAAGCTGTTTTAAGCGATGTTGTTATTACATATATACACCTTGAACAGAATTATTATCATATCCCATGAAATAATTGAAATGCAAATGTAATAAACATTAACAAACATAACTATTTAATATTAACGAGAAAATCATTTTACAATAATTGTCTTCTGTCAAAGTTTCTTTTTAATAAATAAAGTGAAGAGACAAGCGAGTCACACTCCCGATGGTAAGCGTCATGCCTACCCTTATCAAAACGGTACTATACAAAACATGCATGGCTGTGTGCTGCGCTCGTCACCTAGAGATGAACATCTCATCACAAGATGGTCTATCTCTTTGCCCAGTAATTACGCTGGCATCATTGTCCTTCAAACCGGTACACTGTAGTGGTTGAACACTATTGCTTGGCAGCAGAATAACTGATACAGCAGTGGTACAACCCCAGACGGACTCTTTCGGATGATTTTTTTCAAGCGTTAAATAAAATTATAAGCAATAAGATATGTCTTCTAAACTTACTAAAGCTTAAAATCATTATCAAATATTAATTGCACGTGCACTGCAATTCTTAATGTCGATTATCAATAAGTTTTTTATTCTACAGCACTGCTGTTTAGTGGAGTAAGAAATTGAAATGGGATTACTTAGCCGGCGAGTAAAAAGGAAAGCGGCGATGCCGACTGATGTGCGTGTGTCCTGTCCTACCCACGGTGGTGTTGCCCGAGGCGGAGGGATAATTTCGCCCACAGTTAAATATATCTGCACTGATTGTTGGGACACGGCATTTAAATCCCGGCCAGTTAAACTGTGTCATGGCGGTTTGTTTTCAATATTAATGATGCAAAGACGGTAAAAGTGGCATAGGATGGGCGTATAATTTAAAGTATACCATCTAGTTTCAAATACTGAAATTGCCCGAAGTGCTTGGAAAATATAGACATACGGTTTATTGCCTCAATGTAAATAGTAAAACATATTTATGGTGAAGTTTATAAAAGTTTAGTTTCGTAATCATTTAATGCCTTATTATATTTTAGAAAAAATATGACTGATAAGATATTTTTTGAAAGGATAAGATATTTTTTGAAAGTTTTGATATTGGAGAAACTTTCAAAAATTAATATAATATAATAGAAAAAAAGTTTTGATGTTGGAGAATTTCTTAATGGTAAATATTTCTTATACGGGATTTTTTTTTGTTGACGGCGTTAAATATTCGTTTTGATGTAATATATTATAAAGAAGAGCTTATGAAAGAATATGAAAGATATATAAATATGTACTATTTACGCAAGAAGAAATTATAACTAATCTATGATGTTTCAACTGACCACTGTTCGTAACTTGGAACTCATCTAAGAAAAACTGAAGGCGTTATAAACTTGATCTTTTACGAATTCATTGTCTATTATTTATGATGTGACGAGTTTTATGGAGCCATTCTAGTATAATACTACAAAAACAATTTTCGACTCGAATTTGTCCTGTGATACAATAAAATACAATGGCCAATTCCAATAAACATATTTCCCTTGATAGATTACATTAGATTTTAATAGTATACTTTTTATAACGTCATGAAATTTTAAATATACCTATCAATTTTACAAAAAAGAAGTTCATTCAGTTTTTTAGGCAGTAGTTAGATTCACATAGTTTAAAGCACTCTTGAACTATTGCGTCTAATCAGAGAAAGCTTAAACCGAGTTTTAATTTTCATTTGAATGGCATAAATATGATGGTACCCCAAATTCGCATCCTGTTCTCTCAGCTCGAAGAATGAAGACAATTATCAAACTAAACTTTGGTAAGTGGTAGGTAGCACACTTTAAGTTATATATCAAATTTACACCGATATTTAACATTATAAAATTAAATAATTAACAAATTTTATATTTTTTTTAATTTAAATTATACAACGTTCGTAATCCGTCCCGTGACAGTTTCATTCTATATCTTTATCAAAGCTGCTAGGGTAATCTATTTTGTCCATGCAGAGTTTGTTTGGGCAAGTAACTTAATAGGGACAATATTTTAAAAATAATGGGCATTTGCTACTTATTTTAATCTGGGAGATGAACTTCTGATGCATGAGTATTAAGCTAAAATTATTATCGATGTATTATTGCGCAGTGCAGCGTACGGCATATATTAAATTCCATCATCGCCGTAAGTGCGTATTAATAATTTTTTCGACTTAATTAATTTACTCGCTCCAAATTTTAAAAGGCAAGCGAAATATCACGTGCTCGTAATAGCACATATCTCGATATTTCGAGGCGCACTTAACAGCGATGATACGTTATGTCGCTTGTTAGCTTATTCATATAAGGCTAAGTAATGTACATGCATCCAAGCTATGTGGTGGAAACTTATTAATTCAGTGTCGCGAGGCGCTCATTTCAATAATGGACGTCAAGTATAGGCAGGTTGGTCATGCCACCATGCGTCAAATATGAGTTATATCGATCGATTAATTTATAAACTCATTTCGGAATATGTCCCCCCGTTAAGAATAAAAGCTCTGCCCTCAGCTTTGCAGACAGCGAGGCCTTGGGCAAAGTCTCGAGGTGTTCCGGTTCATTGATGTCGGATGCATAAGCGGCTTTTTGTTCGGATCCGTTGTCGGTAGCGCACGTACATTCAGCTTTCTGGTAATGAGCGCGTAGAATGGCTTAATAGTCCTTTGCCCGGAATGCAGTGTTTCCATGGAACCGTTCCGAGCGTTTTAAAGTAAATGTGTGATTCGAAAGGGATTGGACACGCTAGAAAATAATAAATACCAATAATTTTTTTCTAATAAGAAAAAAAATCAATATCGTATTCCAAATATTGCACGAATGTGTAATATCAGCCAACCAATCTAACTGGTCTTTTATCCGACTGCGTTAGAGGTGGTAATGTTTTTAAGCACGTGTGCGTACCATTGCTTTAGGTACTCTCTGTAGTAAGAACTGCTTGACGGATTTTAACTTGTTTTAGGTGTGATATTTAAAACTAGTACGTACCTTCGACTTCATCTGCTTTTCTCTTCGATTTGAACATTTAAAATCTATGTAGTTTACTTCTTGATGAACTATTTTTTTTAGCAACGACTGAAATACATACGTTGTATTTCGTATTGAAAATTTGTCATTAATCATTTAAATGACTCTCTGTGTAGGTTTGTATCTACAAAAGAGACTTCCATCATAATTTATATGTGGTTGGACTCTATTGTAAAGTCCATTCTGTGTCATTTCAAAGTATTACCAGTAGTTATATTGCGAAACAGTTATGTGCAAGTACTATTATGTTTCAATGTGTAATGCAATGTACCCAGAGTAATTAATGAAAGAGGAGGAGATATACTATGTTTATTTTTTGGATAAATATAAATGGAGCGCGAGAGCAATATGGAGCAAATAGGTAGAAACTGTCGGGTATTACGTGCAGTTAATAATGCTGTGTGAAATTATATTGTTTAGACTTAAAATTAAACGCTGGACTCGCCCGACTTGTCTGACGAAAAAACAGTGCAGTCGTTACAGAGATTACTACGATGGACTAACAAGAGCAAGAACAAGAGCAATCTAGAAAAAAAAAATACGTTTATCTATTTAGAATTACCGTGTATTGTTTTTTTTTACGACATAAAGTGACGAGACGAGCAAGTCGTGCGCCCGATGGTAAGCGTCACGCCTGGCCATAACAACACAGTACCACACAGAGCGTGTTCATCCAACTCGTGGTAACTTAGCATTTCCACGGGTGCAGTGATCCGATGCAGCTTTATACAGCCGCATAGGCTAAAAGCAACTACGTCATTATATACAGATACAGAGCGTGTTTGGCTCTGTGCTGCGCTCGTAACCCTGATATATTAGATGGTCTACCTCTTTGCCCTGTAATTGTGCTGGCATCATTGCCCTTCAAACCGGAACACAGTGGTGCTTTCACAATACAGCTTGTCGGCAGAATATCTGGCAATGCAGTGGTACCTCCCCAGTCGTTTAGACTTTCCACAGCCGAGTAGATAAAGTAACAATTGATAGGATAGTGGTGGTGGTTTCGGTGGTAGAGCCACGCAGCAACTCCAGTTGCTGCCGTATTAGGGCTGACTAGAACCGGGTTAGTACCACGACCTCGCAGAAAGCAGTCTTTATTTGACAAATACCAAGTGTCGTAGCGCTGTCCTGTCTCGGGCTTCATATTAGTGTAAGTCGCTTTATATTACTGTATGGGTAATTAAGTGTAATAAAAATATTCGTAAACAGAACACGAACAGAGTAACGGTGTGTGGTGGATTGTCAAATGTAGTGCATTATTATGGGTTTTTGAATCGCGACGGTGGCGCGTGGCTCGAATGGGACAGGTGTACCGCAACCCTTACTCCGGAACTGAGGGAGAGGGCGACGGAACAATGACTCGCAATTTTTTCTCTCCGACCACCAATCAAAACTCAAAATTTGACGTGAAGTATGAATTCGTGGTGGGATTTAAGCGATGACGCCGGCACGAAATTCTTTGATGATGCCTGTTGCTTTTACCGGCGAATATTATAAATATCTAAGTCTGTATGTTAAAAACTACTAAATAGATATGATAGATAAAGTATAATCTTTGTTCCGCAAAATTATATGGCTTATTACTATATTTATTAGTACTATAATTATGTGACTATTATCAATTTATGTTTAATCCGGTTTCTATCGTCATAGATTATTACTAACATTAAAGTTGAAATTTTATGTTACTAGGCGATGTGAACTTTTTTCATTAATGACAATAAAGTTCTCGTACTCGAAGAACTAGTTACCTGCCCTCGACGAGTTTTTGGCCAGAAACCTATTATAGTTCAGGTTAGAGCTATACTAGAGCTATTATAGTTCAAGATGCAATAGTCTTCTTCTAAGTAGTCTTTTCTTTTGAAGATTCTGCTTGAGATTTTACCACTGTATTTTCAGATATTCTGCCAAGTGGTAATATGTGAGCGCGATTGTATTCTTTAAAGAGTAACGTTGCAAGACTTACTAGGCATAGAGATAAAACATCTTAAATCTTTTAGTGCCAAGCGCATTGCAATGCTAAGAACCTGTTCTTTGTGGTACTGTCTGAATATAGGCAAGCTGCTTACCATCAGGCGCACGACATGCTTGTCTCACTACTTCACCTCCTAGAAAAAAAGAAAAATCTATATTTGGTAACCCTGTGTAAGCTTCGTAACGTGTTAAATGAGCTTTGGTTTATATTACATATGTACTTATAAATTTATGATTATTGTAATAATTTTTAGACATGCCTGTTTTGCACACTGAGTTCATTCAAATAATTAAAAAATCATGCAACCATATCCATTACAATGCACATTGCTTAACATGTTTAAAGATTTAAGAACTCGGGTACGTACCGGCCACCCCATTACTCACTTGCCATTATAAATAGACCTGCTGTGACAAGTATTGGTTACGAGAGACACATGCTAATGGGACTGACAGAGGTCTATGTATACTGGCGAATAAGCTTGTGCAACGTGCTTTTGCGTCGCGTGTCGTTGAGGGCGCAGGACAGGTGTGCTTCACCCCTCATTTGAGGGAATTTGAGGTCGTAATGCATAACTGTACAGACGTTTGGCGTTTAGGGTGACCCCAATATTCTATTACTTATTGTTATAAATATAACTACATAGATATTAAACTGCGTTTTGTTTTGTTACGAGATAACGTGATGAGGAGCAAGTCGTGCGCCTGATAGTAAGCCTCACGCTTTCCCATAACACAGTACCACACAGAGCGTGCTTGGCGCTTTGCTGTGCTCGTCACCCTGAGATATAAGATAGTCTATCTGTAATTACGCTGGCAACATTGCTCTTCAAACCGAAACACAGTAGTGTTATACACTACTGCCTGGTGGCATAATAAATGGCAATGCAGTGGTTCCACTCCAGTCGGACTCTGCAAGAGTCCTACCACTTGTAAAACTAGTACTTGTAAAACCTAATAGTAAGCTTCACGCTTCCCTATAACAACACAATACCACAAAGGGCGTGCTTGACTCTGTGCTACGCTATAATACGAGATATAAGGTGGTCTATCTCTTTGCCCTGTGATTACGCTAGCATTATTGCCCTTCAAACCGGAACACAGTAAGTGCTTGTACACTACTGCTTGGCGATATAATATCTGGCAATGCAGTGGTGCTGCTCCAGTCGGACTCTGAAAGAGTCCTACCACTTATTTAATTTTTTTATTAAATGATTAATGTCGATTGAAGATTTGAAAAACTTTTTAAAACTATAATCTTGTTTGTTTCATATAATTACTTTGATCTAGAAAATGCTAGTCGTAAAATATTGTATCAATCGATAATTTCCATCACAAACAGAACCTACTATAAAGTCGGATCCCTTGTAGTCAGTAATACAAAAACTACAATTACAAACAGTAAACGCT
>DWGO01000888.1:0-10750 GCA_018247635.1 Eurytides dolicaon deicoon | reverse complement strand
CGCTCGTCACCCAAAGATATTAGATGGTGAATCACCTTGCCCAGTAATTTCACTGGCATCATTGCCCTTCAAACCGGAACACACACTACTGTTTGGCGGCAAAATATCTGGCAATGCAGTGGTACCGATTCAGTCGGACTCTGAATGAGTCCTACCACTTATACGACTATTGTCTTTTTATAGGATGAAATTTTACTAGCGTACATTTTCAGATCAACTCACAGATCGGTTTGGTTGCTGATGATTTTGATAAAGTAAGCCAAATTTTTAAATGTAAATAATAAAATAATTATTTTTATGTTTCTTTATTCTTTATAAATTTAATAATAGTTTTATTTTGTTAACTAAGTAACTACATTTTTAATAAACTAATTGTCTTTTATAATCGGCCGTCAGGTGTGTTCTTAAATTGTCGTATTAAAAAGATTGCCTATTATATGGTTAAAATACGATTTTCAGTTTAAATAGAACATCTGGTTATCTTACGCAATATTCATAAAAAAGATGAAATAATAGTAATTCAGACTATTTAATTATCAATTAAAATTTATGTTAATTAAATTTAATACATAATTTAAAAGCAAAGCAGATTGTCGAAACTATAATTCACATTTTTAATAAATAGATTTTTTGCCAATACTAATTTTTAAAGCTACGAAACATTAGAAACATTTGGTTAAGACAAAGGACATAATACAATATTTTTTAAGTTTTAAAGGATAAAAATGTTTAAATGTTAAGCAAATAAACAATTTAAACCATTAAACAAATATATGTGTAGAAAATTGAATGATTCTAAAGCACCAGTTATTAGCAGTTTACCATTTATTATACAATAAAAAAGTCTACACTCATTTCTGTACTGAGGAAATCAGTTGTATTTAAGAAATAAAAACATTTCTTAGTAGTCTTTCACCTAAAATTTCTTAAATTTGATCCCAATCTTGTTATGACGGTATTCTAGACCACCATTCGATCCAATTATCCACACGATCGTTCACATTCAAAATTGACCAATTAGGCGAGGGTATGTCTGGAGCCAGCCAATTGAAATCGTCCAAACAGTGCCAATTGTTACTATTTCTATCTAAAGATGACATACGAAAGTGCTGGTCTAAATCTTCATATTGTAAGTTGTATGGTGCAGTCCGTATTTCGGTGCAGTCCTCTACAATACCTTTGCTAGTTACATGGAGGTATACGTCGCATTTGTTCGAAGTGTGCATCCGGAGTTGTTGGCAAGCGACGACGATTTTACAATTGGTGCATTTATCAACGAAGACTGATGAGGTGACCGGGCCGGAGAGAACAACGCAATTATCCAGATTGGTCAAATGCAGAGTACCCATTACGCCCCTAAGACCTATAGTGCAATTTTTCAGATTCCTCAGTGCAACATCCCGTTGAAATAGATCTTCATTTCCTAACAGCAGCACTTTCCCATCTTTTGAATCAAAGCCGAACAGTTTCTCATCCCATTTATTGCTGTCCGTTTTGTCAACACCATCATTCTCGTCCATAGAGTTTTGCTTCTGGCTGTCCGATTTGGGTAACTTCTTCTTGGTGAAACCGAATTTCTTACGGGGAACATACCTGTCTTCTAATTCGTAGCACTTCGATTGTAAATTTTGAACTATACCCAGATATTTGCGCATGTTGAACTCTTTGAGGAAAAATGACGATGTCACAACATATTTTTGCAGTTCATTGACCTCTCGTTTAATGCTATCAAAGTGGGAAGGCAATATTGAAATATCTAATGTTGGAACCTGCGATAGTAATTGTTCTATGTATTCTGATTTAATTTTAAAAGCACTTGAAAAGAAGTCTTCATTTTCATTAGAAGCATCGACTTCCTCTCGGGCTTTGTGGGCTTTTTGAAGTTTTTCTAAACGTTGCGCGTCCCTTCGACTTAACCTCTCCAATACAGAATGACGATCACTCATTTTTTCAGCAAATTATCCACTTTTCTACTTATTTCAGAATCTTGTATGGCGGCTTCTTTAAGCACGGCTATTGTATCTCTAGAGAATTTCCTTGTATCTGTATGCTTTGACTCTTGATCGAACTGAAAAAATGATTATCATAAGATACAATACAAACATTACCCATTAAATGTAAAGCTATTACCCAAAAGAACCAATTTTACTCATAAGAATGGAACCATAATGGCTATGTTCAAATGATAACTTTTTTGCTCCATATACTCCAGAATTCTAACATAATATATTAAAATAACTCCAATACATTGAAAAGTTTTCAACAATTCTTATTGCTGATTTAGTATATGCTAAAAGGTGAAAGAAAATATGGTGAAAAGTTTGCAATGGCTCTGTGATGGAATATTTCTGATTTTATACAGAAGTTAACTGTTGCTTTAATTTAGTAGGGACAAATAGGCAATTTATTTATGCTACTCAGAAAAGAATTATGAAGTTAATTAAAAGAATTTGTGATTAAAATCAATGAAACTCTTATAAATTTAAATATACAATTCATAAAATTATTTTAAATATTGGGACCTCTTTAGATTGTTAATAAAGGCTTCCAATTACCAACATATAAAAAACTGAACAACAAATTAGTTAGTAGTAGTAGTTGTAATTGGATAGTTATTTACAATGTATGATTATACATTCACTATTATATGCATAATGGATTTAGAGACATAAAACAATCACACTTAAAATTGAAGAAAACAAATTGAAATAGTTACATCAAACTATGTTATTTCTAAAGTTAAGAACATTGAAAGCAGCTTATTAAGTGGGACACAGTAGGTACAAAGTTTAATGTATGTTTTACTGTTCAACCTAATCGCTATCCAACCCAAACCTTATGAAACAAATACACCAATGATCAAACACAACCAATACATTAAAGTGTAATGACCTTCTGGAGCAGTTCATTATCAGGTTTGGCAACCTTGAATAGTCCATAACCGAGGGTTCCAAATGTCAACACCCAAAAACTGGACTTAACAGCAACACTCATCTCACCAGGATTTTATATCTTGCCTTCGTTGGTCCAAACTTTAAGATCTAATTCGCGAGTTTTATGCCCACCAAGCACTTCACCGAGACTGTAGTACCCTTCTAATACCCAGTTGTAATTTTTGTGCATATAATAGCGAAATTCTGCAACGAAAAGATTATTTTGATTTTTTTAATATTATTTGTCCAAAATACATAACTTAAACAGATGTGACTCAAATATATTTAATTATAAAAACATAGCAAAAAATGTACATATTATTGGTAAATCATTGTTCCATTTTCAGGGCAGACTACTTACCTCTCTCTGTATTCAGTTTGTAATATAGGCCGTATGATACTGCAAATCCTAGAGCTTCTGCAACGAACACGGTTCCGAGAGTATATTTGACGATCCGTTTAATGGCCGGTTTTGGTGTATTCTTAAGCATTATACAATCTTAAAATGTGTATTATATCAGTTTTCTTTTCTATCATTGATCGACCCGAAAATTATAGAAATTTAGAACAAGATGTCGCATGGAATGACGTAAGAAAACGACAGAGAGCCGAATAGTACGGCAATGACAGAATATGAAGCAAACAAATTTAAAGAAGTTATGTGTATTTTTATCAAACTTGTTTAATTTGATTATAAAAATATTTAATATATAATATTTTTTATCTTTAATGTAAATAATAATTTAAAATAATATATCTTAGCTTATGTAATTTTTTTTTCAATTTGGTTCATTGTTAGAGCAGTATTTAATCCAGTGTATTATAAAACAGCACAGTCGACTAGCAAAACTAACATGATCAAACAAGGTACCAAACATTTGTAGGGTATTTTCCTTTATTACAGAAATAAGGTATATTATTTTGTATCTCGTAATTATTTCCTGTGCAAAATCCGGGGGAATATCACACAATTTCCAGTTGCTAGTTGATTTACTATGAAGAATTAATATGCAAGTATTACTATGGAAGGAGTTGCAGTTTAAATCTGTCTCCAGAAACAATACTTGATACAGAGATTGACCATCTTATATCTTTTTTTTTAATTATAACTAATGAATGCAGTTAAAAAAATTGTTAACTTATCAGCCGGGATTTTCTTCTCTATTCCCTAATTTTCATTAAAAAAATATAAATTATGTCACTGCTTTTATCCGATACAAGCAATCTCTGCAGTTATATTTTTTTTTAAATAATAATCTATTTGTTTACATACGTTTTTTTAAATGAACTATAAATTTCTATTATGTGTTTAAATCAATAAATAAAACGTTCAGAGATTTCGCCGCACTCAAAAAGGTGATAAAAATTTACTGACATTTAAGATCATCGTCGATGGGTCAAGATGGAACTGAGTGAATAAATAAATAATCAAAGTGATGACAGGTCAGTTTAAATACAAATTAAAACATCTAAGGCTTTCTCGTGACCATTATTTTGTCACCCCTCACCTCGTGGATGCGTTTGCTACCATGTCTCAAATGTCCATTATATTTGTCTCAAGTGCGTATATAACCTACAACAAGAGTATACAATAAATGCATAAGTAGTGTGTTGGATGACCACATAAACCATTACTTCAATCGTGCAGTCGCAAACAAGGACCGTCAAATACATATATTTAATAACTTAATTTTAAAAATAAAGAAATTAAATAAAAAACAAGGGGTAGTTAGAAAAAATGTTTAATAACTATTGAATACACTGCAGCAATACTAAGCACCTTAGTTAAGTTCTTCAACTGGCTGAAAATCAAAATAAGACTTTTTTTATTTCTGAAACTCCTAAAACTTAGATATCGCAATGTGAGCTGCATATTATGATTATGTAATAGGAATTATGTCGTATACAATCGGCCATAATTATAAATTGATATAGGCTGATATAAATAGTTACCTTCACCTTCTTCTTCGTCACAACTATCTGTGCACGCGCGAAGATCGTTCACGGAATACTTGTCTATGCAATCTTTCGGTATTCGTTTGCTCATTGGCCCCTAGAAACGAGTATTTATCCGAGTATTTCTTTTAGCTTTAAAAAAAAATAAGTAAATATGGTTTTTCTCCCCTACATTACAGACTGTTTGAAGAGTCATAAAATTATTAGTGAAATGCAGAAAATGTCCGTAACGGAACTATTAAATAAGGAAAACGTCTAATAAAAAATATTACTTTCATTAAAGTCGAAATACATACGTATGTCATTTAACAAGATATTACGTTCCTATTTTAATTTAAGTTCTAATTCTAGATTTAGTTTATTATAAGGTACTTTAATCACGTCTAACGTAGTGTTTAAATCCTTTTAAACTGTATTAGCAGCCTGAACAGAGTTACGAACATTCTTTTAATCGAAATAGTTATAGTTTTGATCATAAATAAATATAAAATATAGATAAATAACAAATCTTACATATAAATCAACAGGCTGGTTGTTGACCATGTGATGACGAAACCTAGTCTGATAACCCTCGATTCGATTGTCAACGCATGTTCCTTCGCATTCGAGCCAATCGTCCCAATTCGACATAGGACAGTTCGGATCGGATTCTTCAGATGATACTTCGACGCTCGCTCTAAAAAAAGTCGATCAATTATCAAATGCCCAGGTCCACTTTTGGAATGGGCATTATATAGAATAATGGTATTTGTATACATATTTTATCACATTGCTTGTTTTCAAATTGTCTTCTAAGCAGTCGAGTTTACTTCTCAGTTACTTGAAATCTAGTTTTTTTTAAAATTCAAATCAGTTTTTGTAACTCCGCCAATATTTCCATCTTTAAAAACCTATCCCATGACAAATTGACGTTATGTATGAACCAATTGACACATCAGTTAGTTAAACGAAGTTCTTTAACTTACTCAGCAGGGGTCGTGGCAGTAGTGGTGACAAGCTCCTCACCAGTATCAAGCTCTGTATCAAAAACACAGCATTTATTGAAGGTAATAAAGAAATAAAATGTAATATTACTCAAAATTCGCAGAGTATATGAATAATTCTTAATTTTACCAGATGATGTATCCACTTTATTCTAAAAGATTTTTAAGGAAACATTACAATCAAAATACTTTTTGTAAATCTCGGTAGTAATAACTTCTATAAACTGTAAACAATGACAGTGAAAGAAAACATTAAGAAAGCTAAAAGCCAACGTAGTAAAACAAATATTTGTAACGCAATCAAAATCTAGCCATTCACACTGAGGTCGTTTGGCAGACTATGTCATAGAATCCTTTGCACGGTTACGGCCTTTGCCCAATAATTGGATGTAGGCTTACATACATATATTAACATACAAACATATAAATGTTCAACTTTTTAAAGAAATAAATTGACAAGACAAGCAAGCCGTGTGCATGATGGTAAGTTACTCGCGAGATGGTAAGTTAGATGCGCATAACAACACAGTGCCACACAATATTTTGAAATGCGCGAGTTCGTTGGAGGCTCTATGCTGAACTCATCACCCAGAGACATGGTCAGAAGACAGTATCTCTACGCACATGGCAATATTGCAGCTCAAACCGGAGCACAGTAGTACTTGCTTATTACTGCTTATCGGTAGAATAACTATTAAATTTTTAGAATGCATTGAATTTTTTTCAAAATTTGGCAATGCAGTAATACTCGAAGTGAAAAGAATGCTATACCTTCAACTATTTATTGTGAAAGTATATATGTTTAGACCCGTGGACACCATCTCTTAAATTTGCGCGTGAACGATATGGTAAATAAAGTCCATAAATGTACAAAACCTACCTATAACAGCACAGTGACACACAGAAACTGGACACACGGAGATTAAAGGCCCTTTTTCCTGCCTAGTAATTACGCTGACAAAATTGCCCTTCTAACTGGAATACAATAGTGCTTGCAAATTATTACTTGGTGGTAGAATAACTGGCGATCCACCTCGGTCGGACACTGCCTTTATACATGTATATAAAAGTCCTACCACTTATAAAAGATGCAGACCTTTAATCTGTGTCTACGCGCTTAAAAACTGGCAATATTGTTTTTGCTATACAAACCTTCAGTCTCGGTAACATCAACGCTTGGTTCCGTGTTGTAAGTACTACGATACGTTCGTATTAGGTCGAACTGCAGTCGTGCAAAAGGACGGATCTCCTCTTTCGGTACCGTCGGGTTTATTACAGCTGTAGAAATAGGTTGCGGCGGCATCGTTTCGTCGTTGGACGACTGAAAATATGTTTAATTATTTATTTGATCCCCGAATATACAAAAATAAAACAGAATAACTGCACGTAAATATCATGAAATAATATTCATCATAACACACATCAATGAATTCTAAAACACAAGCAAACTAGGCAAGACTAATATACTAACTAGTGGTCACCCCACTGGGTCGAAATTTGACCGCAATTCTCAATTCTTTTATAACAATGACCATAGGTTCATAGGAATGAATGTCTATGGACTCACATCAAATTTCTTCCCGCTGTCGGTTCCCGCGTCCATTGGGTAGAGATTGAGGGTCAGATTGTTCGCCCACGTGCCCGTTTTGACGTCACACAACTCCATATTTGACACACCGAGGAACCAGTCCGGCGATGGGATCAGGGCTGTCACCAACGACACCAGGTGATGTTCGCGCGTGACTCGGAACATCGACGTGGTCTGCATGTTGGTTTTCAGGGGTGCCACCGCCTTGACGATCGTACGGACGTTCCGGCCGAGCTGGTAGCAATTTTTAGGAGATAAAGTGAAGAAACGAGCAAGTCGTGCGCCTGATGGTAAGCGACACGCTTGCCTATAAAAACATAATACATATATAAAAACACACAGAACCTGCGCTACGTTCATGCTCAAATTTTAAATATTACAATATATATTTATGCCCAGTAATTACACTGGCAACATGCCCTTCAAACCTGAACACAATACGGTTCAGCGGTAGAATGACTGACATAGCAATGTGTCCACCTCAGGCAGACTGCAAAGAGTCCTTGTAAAATAATGTGATAAAGGGCAATTACTCAATTTCACTAGTCGATATACAACTTGCGGGAATTGTTAATTGGAATGGATAGTACGACCTGATTTCCAAAGAAATAGGGAGAAATTAAATTATATAATTTGTATGTACATCGTCTGAGTACAATTTATAAAACATTGCGGTGATACGTGTTACATGTGTTATACAGATGTTAGGGTTACCATTAAGTCTCTTCTTCGATTTTTTACTATACTTTGATACAATATCTTATCACTTATAACTAACGGATTATTACAAATATCAATACGTTTGGTAATCACGAAAGACTTTCAACTGAAATTAAGAAATAAAACTTTTTCCAGATTTTATTGTTTTTTTAGTTTATAATATATTTAAACGTTCGTCCCTAACGTGACCATGAGAGCTGTAAACTTGTTTGAAACGTCGTGTGTTATTTAAAATGAAGCGTGATAAAATCCTTCAATAGTGTCAGATTATCGTAGAGAATATATATAGAAGAGATATTTACCTGTTTCATGATCTCAATCTCGAGCTGCGTTGTGTTACCTTGTTCCGCCAGTCTCTTCAAGCCTTCGCTGGCGTCAGAGTTGTATTTGAACACGTTGAACTTGCTGTTATGCGATGCGCCTACCACATCGCTGAATCGCGCCAAGTCTTCGGTTTCGGGGAACATCTTGAAGTGGGTGTTGTACGACCACATTCCCTCGAATGTCAGCTGCAATGATAATTAGAGAGCCTTTTTTTACCTCAAATGCCGGCAACGCATTTGCTAGTCCCTTGACTTTGCAAATGTCCATAAGTGGCGGTACTCGCTTACCATCAGGTGAATCGCCTGCTCGTTTGCCTCCTACCACATAAAAAAATTACAAGATTCGTGATTCATTTATCATATAGGTAGTTAGTATTTTAGAGGAGTAGTTTAGTAGCATTACTATTTTAGAAGACAAAGTGCGCCTTAGCCACTTAGCCCTGCCACCACGTCACGATACTCTACTACAACTCTACACCCATTAATCACGTTGGCGATATTGCCCTTCAAATCGGAACACAGTAGGGCTTACATATTACTGCTTGACGGTAGAATGCCAATGCGGTGGAACCACCCCAGATGGACTCTGTAAATGACTTTTATTATTTAGTAAAATTTATCTTCTATACCGTAGTACCACACAGAACGTGCTTGGCTCTACGGTGCACTTGCCACCTAGTGATATGATGTTTCTATTTTTTTCCCAGTTATTACATCATTAATGTCATTATTACCCTTTCAAACAAAAACAGTAGTACTTACATACTACTGCTTGGCGGTAGAATAACTAGCAATGCAGTGGTACCACCCAAGACAAACTCTGTAAAAGTCCTTGAAGACTTGTAAAATGTTTTAAACTAAGTTTTCGTTTGTTCGAGATCTGATCAAAATAACTACATGTTACAAAAGAAAGAGAAAGAAAGTCCGTATATACATTTCAAGTGGTAGGACTCTTGCAGAGGCCGACTGGGGCGGTACCACTGCATTGCAAAATATTCTGCCGCCAAACAGTAATGTGTAAGCACTACTGTATTCCGGTTTGAAGGGCAATGATGCCAGAGTTTAATCACAGGGCAAAGAGATAGACCATCTTATATCTCTGATAGAAGACCCAAGCATGCTCTGTGTTGTACTGTGCTGTTATGGGCAAGCGTGACGCTTACCATCAGACGCACAGTTTGCTCGTCTCGTAACTTTATCACGTCAAAAAAACCATCTGCTAAAAAGCGTCTTTAGAATATCTAAATATTATTTTTTGTATAAGGGCCGCATAGTAATATGGCTTAGGTTTCATCCAGGAAAATACCACGAATCGTACGCTGGTTAACCTGATGAGTGAGGTAATCGACTTCACATTTCAAAAGGTTGCCTTTCAAAACGTGAAGTCGTAAGTGCAACTGTACTGCAACTGTTCTTACAATAAGATAACAATAAAAAAACTGTAGTTCTTTACATCAATTCATTGGAGCTGCGACATAGAAATGATTTAATAGAAACGTCTACCGAAAAAAGTTAATTGGACAATGGGCATGCAAACATTAATTGCATAAAACGCAATAATGAAAATAGTCAATTGATCATTTAACCCATCACCTTTTTTATTGCCATACTAATGAACAATTTTTTCTAGGACATTAAAACAATTTTTGTAAACACGTTCCCTCAATCGAGAATGCTCAATATAGTGTATAAAGTATGGTACTTTTATTAAAATGTGTTATGTTTGAGTTAATTAAGGGAATCATAACACATTCAACAATTATTTAAAAATTAATAATGATGGAAGTGTGTAGTAAAATATTGTAAAAATGAATTAAAAACTTTTAGACCTTTAGTTCGAAATAAAATTAACTGAATTCCTTTATAAGGCATCTCAGAATCTATTTAAGAATTATTTGTTTTTTCCTGAACTTCTCAACTTTTATTACACCGAAACAAAGGTCGCAATTTGGTATTACCAATTCACGAGCAATGCTCTGTTATACACACTTCAGTTTTATACACAGTTTCAATATCTCAAAATTCAATATCGATACATATTGTACAATAAAAACTTGTTAGAAATTAACGTTTAAAAAAGATTACACAAAATAAAATTCGATTTCAAACTAATTTTGTTAAGTTTGAAGGTCAATGTTGTCAGCGTACAGCATACAGTGCATAGAGATATAACATTTTAAATCTCCGAGTGCATCAGTATCAGCTCAGCCCAGAGCCAAGCTGACTCTGTGTGGCACTGTGTCGTTA
>DWGO01000887.1:0-10755 GCA_018247635.1 Eurytides dolicaon deicoon | reverse complement strand
CTGCTGGGCACAGGCCTCCTCTGTACAGAGGGTATAAGGGCACAGACCACCACGCTGCACCAGTGCGGTTTGGCTTTATTTTATTAATATTTTATTTTATTTGATGGTACGATGGACCATCGAAACAATGTTAAAATAAAATAAGTATTTCATTTGTTTAATCGTCATGAAGTAATAATGGCGTTTAATTGTCTTTTTCTAATGTTATGGTTGTATTACTACGCACAAACTTTAATTACAGACATATGTTACTATTAAAAAAGAGTTTCACAAGTGTTTTTTAAGTTTTGTTAGTTTTACGAGTTTTTAATCGATGATGATAATGAAAATTGATGTTTCGATCGTAGTAAATAAGCATCGGTCATTTGTTTACGATCCATTGATAAAAGCACTAACGCCGCCGTATTTAAGTGTTATATTGAACTTGTCATGGTTAAAGTTCATTGCTTTCGAACCTTGGTGAAAGAAAGGTTGACGTTTATCGGAAAATAATTGTTTATCGAGCGGCAGTGAAAATTTCCAATTTTTGCTAGTTACGATTGATATAGGTAAATCAACGAACGTTTTAAAATCTTTCTATAATTCTTGGTAATCAAAGTATTAGTCAAGTAATTAGCTATATTTATGTTTAATTAAGCAGGCAGGTTAATATTAAGATTAATATAATTCATCATATTAAATACTTTAAAAAAATCGGCATAATTGATTGTTTGATGTTTTATATCAGTATACAATGTAGGAAAACAACCTTAAAATTCATAATACTTCACGAAATGGCATTCTTTTACGAGATAAAGTGACGAGACGAGCAAGTCGTGCGCCTGATGGTAAACGTCACGCCTACCCATAACAACACAGTACCACATAGACCGTGCTTGGCTCTGTTCTGCGCTCGTCATCGAGAGATATTTGATGGTCTATCTCATTCTCCTGTAGTTTCTCTGGCATCATTGTCCTTCTTGGTGGTCTTAATACCTGGCAATGCAGTTGTACCGCCCCAGTCGGACTCTGCAAAAGTCCTACCACTTTTTTAAATATAAATATATAAGCACTAATCAAATGTTAGGATTCTGTTGTATTTTATTAAATAGTAAACATTATTATATTAACCGATTATGGGATTTAACTTTTATTTTAAATTTCCGATACCAAAAATAATTAACTGAAGAGTTGACCGAGGCCGTGCATGGATAACGAGGCGATTGGACGTCTTACACTTCGATCTATTCCATTAATATGAACTGATTCCGGCGCTTAGCAGTACAGGCCTGTGTTTTATAAATTCGAGGTTATGGGTTTGGATCCCAGAGGGACAATGATTCGGTGTTGTCGTTTCTTAGTTGTTAGAGTATATTACATGACAGTTTAAAAAGTAAGATGATTCTTGGGTCGGATAGGCATGTAAAAAATTCATCCCGGCTACTTTTCGAAGCAATCTCACGGCTGCTTTGAGGTTTCGTTACAAAGAGGTCGGTTAAATGCAGACATTGATGTCTGTCTCTGCATTTAAATTCCTCCGGTCAACCCGTCGGGCTATAAGAGTAAAGGAGTGAACGCAGCTGTGTCTACGCATACTTATGCCCTAGCGCAGGTGATCTCTTGTCGATTTGGTTGATCTTTTGCCGTTGGGCCGAGTGGTCGAAATAAGACGGGACGATATTGTTATAACATAAAAACTGTAAAGCATTCCACCAGCCGGGTATTTAAAACAAACTTAAAGCTTTAAATTGAAGAAATTAATACAGTATAAACGTGTTTAAGTCCATGCAAACACGCTCATCGGTTATAGATGCTGTCGTTCATTTTTTTACAAATAAAGATGCACTTTCATATATTGTCACTTTAAATTTTTCGAATAGGCCAAGCAAGCCTTTCTCAATTTTAAGTTGTTTTTTTTAAGTAAGGTTTAAAACAAAATATCCGAACGTGGTAGGACTCTTTTACAGGGTCAGTCTGTCAGTTATTCTTCCGCTACGTAGTAGAAAACCGGAACACAGTAGTAAACACCACTGTGTTTCGGTTTGAAGGGCAATGATGCCGGCGTAATTACCAAGCAAAGAAATAAACCATCTTATAACTCTGGGTGACGAGCCCATCGTCTAGTTAAACACGTTCTGTGTTATGCTGTTGTTATGGGCAGGTGAAACGTTTACCACCAGGCGCATATCTTGCTCCTCTCGTCACTTTATCTTCTAAAAAAATTACACATGTCAAGAGAAACAAGTTAAACACAATCTTATCTTTAGCTCAAAATTTAAAAAAAAATCTTAATTTAAATTATTGATATGGTCAAAATTATAAACTGAAATCATAGAGACAAAATATTAATAAAATTTATTTTGCAATTGCGAAATAACTTAATCGGGTTTTTCTCATTTTTTTATATACTCCGTTAATGTATGAAAACGTGAAATAATTTGACTTAATGTAATCTGTATAAATGTTTACAATTAGAAGCACGTTTGACCTCCAATGTAATTTCAACGTTCATTAAATGGATATTGTTTTTGCCTTTGCTAATTCAACTACAATGCAACTTTATTTCTAATTAAAACTTGGAATTATTATTTTCTTTACAGTGGAAGGTGCTTATTTTATTAATACATGCAAGCGAACCCTGTCAAACTAGTCAAAACGTTGAAGCAAAACTGTCGTTATCCGTTACAATTTTTTTAGTAAATGATAGTTACATACCGAGGAGTGTGTAATATTTTATATCCGTTCAAAAACGACTTCACTTCGTGTTTCGTGCAGATTTATTGTTATCTGTCACGGTGGCGGCGGGAACGGACTTTAAGTCACATGAGATCGCGTTGTGCCGCGAGTTGCAAAACTTTTAAGGCTACGATGTGTGCGCTTCCGGCGGTGGAGTTACGCACCTCTCTCCCGTGCCCACTGTTGTTTCTTCTGCTGGACTAAAGACGCCGGCTTGCTCACCGTCAGCATCGCACCGCACTACACATTACTAACGCACTACACTTTCTAACGCCCCGTGCAGCACACGCCGCTCCTACCAACAGCTCAGTTACGGTGCACCGGCTAATGAGCGCTCAAGAGTGCTTTTTAAAAAATCACCGCTCGCGCATCGGCGGTCGCGCGTCTCGCTTCGTTTCGCGTGCACTCATTGTCCGCGATTGTTGGACTGGCACATCGCAGATACGATCCGAAATCCCACGGCTAACAATGTATATATTTTTTTATTATTTCGAATAACGGCACGTCACCTACATACCTACCACCACCGTTCCCACATTATTACGTGTGCCGCGATAACACCGATCGCGGCGAACGGTAAAGTACAACTGTCTCGACGTCTAGACATTTAGTCCTTATTTCAGCGCGTGTCACGCAAATGTGAACTTTCAGAGGAAATACTCGGAAAAGCCGGCGGTCGATATTGTAGTTATGGCAACGTTTGTTTCACGTGCTCTCGGAAAAATGAGGTTTCATTCTCGTTTGAATTCTAGGCCAAAGGGCGGGTGCGTTACTGTTATCGTGCATTTAAATACGGCCCGTTTGTTTATTTTCGATTTTTACCCGCAACTTAAAATGAACTGCCTTCAAATGTATTCAGTTGAAAGTTAGAATGACTTCACTCTGCACGCTTGATGAATAAGAATGACACAATAATGAAAGTAAATCCGTTGAGATTTCATGTGGGATATGGATCGAGTTGAAATATAATTGGCTTGGACTTGGACAATATATATTCGCGCGCCAAAATCGTATTAATGGTCTTACAATTCTTTGATAGTTAAAAAAAAATGTTAGATGTAGTTAATACTCAAGGACTTTATTATAATATCATGAAACACTAAGTATTTTTGCTATTTTTACTATCCGAATATCATCAGATAAATTAAGTGATTAATATTATATATCGGGCGATACCGTTTGATACTGCAACTATGGGTACTTTGTAGTTACTAGTTATATTATATTTACGTTTAGTTATTAAATATAAAACCATCATCTAATCACAATCATATTTGTATCGATTAGGAGCCAATGCCAATGACATTAAGCCAGTTTAAATTCTTTTTAAGAATCTATGCAATACAGTGTAAATAAATATAGCTATTTTGTTACAAATATTATTGCACAGAAAATGAATTTATCTGTTTCATGAACTAAATGCTTTACTCATTTATAAGTGGGTATTTAAAGTGATTTACGCTAGAAAGACTTAACATGTAACATTTCCGTCTCCTCGACGTGAAAGCAAGGGGCGTAGTTCTCATGCCACATACCTACACCCAAAGTGGGTCAAAGAAAACAACGAACCCTTGCCAGGTCGGTGCCGCAACCGCTAATACGTCATAGTAAAAGTATTGGCTACGAACAAGCGTCACGGTTGCCTTTTCAACAAACAGTGTAATTATACAACCTTAATATGACATTGCCTACCGAAGTAAATATTGATCTGTAGACTTTTTTGGCTAACGCCTGTAACATCCCTCCTGTAGGTATGGTAGAAAAAAAGCGAGCGCCTAGAGACAGCTATTTTGTTACATTATCATTATCTTCTTGCCCCTTTCCCCCTTTATGTGGGTTAACCGGTACGTACTTCTTTTCCATATAGTCCGTATTGTAAGGGTTTTGGTTGGAGTTTTTTTTACGGCCAAACGCCTGACTCCAACGCTTCTTGGGAATTAATCTTTCGACTACTCCAAGCCATCGTTTAATGGCGTCGACAAGTAGCCTAGACCAACTTTTTTGATGCCCATCAGATGCATGTGTCATTTCACTTTTCTGCTAATCAGTTGATCATCCCACAATACAAAGTCAATGCTCTCCAAGGGATGTGAACCCACGACCTTCGATTTGTAAAGCGTAAGCCTAGGCCGCGGTGGCAGTCCGAATTATTTCTAGAAAAATATTATCTGTAATATTGTAGAGATGTTTTAGTTATATACGAGATAAATATTTTTGAACACTTTTTACACTCGTCATCGAATTTATTATTTTTAATAAAAATATTTACTGTATATTTAGAAAAACCCTTAGCAATGTGTTTGTTTCTCCTTACGAGAATGTCACAATTTATACTTCGCGTTGTACGTCGAGGGACGTTCTATTACGCGCTGACTTGAAAGGGAAGTCTAATTAGCCTCTAAAATGCTCGATGTGCTTAGTAGAGCGAGGCAGCATTTCCTGTCGACCCATCGTTTGTACGTTAAGCGCAGGTTCAGAAGCATATAGCATACTGTTCTCATTCCGGGCTGAGGCTATAAGTCCCTTTCATTTGGTAAACCTTACTTTTACTACTTATATATGTATGTATAGTCTCCTTTTTACCTACCTCCATGGCCTAGTGGTATAGGACTAGGTCTGCGCTTTACAAATCGGAGGTTCGAAACCCACGACCTCCAGCGGAGAGCCATGACTTTGTGTTGATGTTTCTTAGTTGGGCCTTGTCGTAGCGGAGGGGCGGAGCCCAAGACCAGGTCCGCCGCTGGGGGCTTGTCGCTTAGGTCATAAGCTTAGAAGTGGCACGACAGCTCCCAGTTGGGGCTGGTCCGACAACTTGTCCTTGCCCCCGCGAATGCTGGAATGCGTAGGCATTTCCACCGCGTAAATAAAAATGCATTAGGGGCTGATCACCCGATTGCCTGAAAAGTAAGATGATCCATGCTTCGGATAGGCATGTAAAAAGTCTGTCCCGGCTACTTGTCGACATCATCTAGCGGTGGGATGGAGTAGTCGTTATCTACAGGTCGGTTTAATGTCGCCTCTGCGCATGATCTTTCCAATCAAGCCAGATACCCCCGTCCCACGGGTTATGAGAGTAAAGGAGTGCACAAACGTCAAGCGTCTTTTGCAAACCATTTGAGGTACCACTGCATTGTTTTTACATTTATTTCAACTGAAAACCATTTTAGACTCGTTTGGAATTTGATTTTTAGATTAAGTATGTAACTTCAGCCACTATTCTACTTTAACCCTTAATCAGTTATGTTTCGCTCCGTATACAAAATGCTTACATTTGTGTGTCGCGAAAATCGAATGATGAGTGAATTCGCCAAGCATAAAGTAAGTGTAGTTAAAATATCGCAACAGATTATCTTATTTTATAAAATTGGCAATTTTATCACTAATATTCCACCTTTTATCCGTTCGGTTATTGAATATTTAATTTCAAGATTTAAAAATATCTAACAAAAATGAGACCGATACTGAATTGCAATGCTTCAACATCCACTACAAGTACTGTTGGTAAAGCTTGGCCCATAGATGATACACTATATACGGCTTGGCCCATAGGGGCAATTGAGAGCTTTATTAAAAAAAAATTCTGCCACGTTTTTAAAGAGTACTATACTCTTCATAAGAACAATATTCTTCTTAACCTGTAACGGTTGGCTCTTGGCAGTGATAGTAATCATTTCTTGAGGGTTGGTGGCACGCTTCAGTCTCCGTAGTCATTCATCACCAACATTTGCATCAAGAGCAGCTTTCCTGGTCAGTCCATCACAAGAGTATAGTTGCTTATGTCAAAAACAGTAACTAGTTTAACGATATCATGGGTGAAATTGCAAAATTGTTATTTTAACATTAATAAAAATCCTTACATCTGGGCATCCCTAGCTTTTTATTTATCAAATTGTAATATCTTTAAATAATAAATTTTATTGCAGTAGTTAATATTTTTATTTAATTTAGTCTTAAGCACATAATATTTGTGGTATACATGCACCGAGGTGAAATTTCACCCATGATTCAATTTATGATTTATTAAGTTTTGGAACAGTTCAGCTAGGTACTTTCGGAAGTCGACTTTACGTCCATTTGATCTCAGAAACTGACGTTATTGCCAATGTTGCCTTGACAAGTTACTATCTAACTAAAGCACTAAGTCTTAATTATGATTCATGAAAATTATGTTAAACGAAATGCTTAACAAAATCTGGCAACACGGTACTACTATAAGACTCGACTTGATTTACGGAAGGACTTTAATTATACACAAGTATATTTATGTACTAATTTATTTCTTATTATTAAACTTGAATTCACACGAAGAACTTAAAAAGCGTATCTAGTTCTTATATCTTCCAATTTCTTTGAGACTTCAGCGGGCGTCCGTTCGAGGTCGCTGGCGATGGCCTTTTGTTTCGCAGGCTCAAGGGAATTGAACTGCTCGCAGAGATCGCCGTCTATTACGTTCTGTAACAATTATTTTGTTTATTACATGCGAAAAAAAATGTTATGTGAATAAAATAATAATGCGGTGATGATGAGAATAACTTATTATATAATAGTTTAAGAGTAAAAAAAATTTTTTTAACAGTTTCTACAGTTTGAAAAAGTAACAACCTCAGGGCCAATCAGAAAACCAGCATGGAAAGTATAATAATTTTAAAAGATATAATAATACGAGGTTTGATAGGCAAGTGGGATAGAGGGAAACGGTGGTTAGCATCAAACTTAATAAATTAGTTAAGGATTTATTTGGGTTGCATTTAAAATTAGTTGTTCATTCCAAATACTACGAAAATGTAGTTAAGCCACATTTCCGACTCTCAGGAACGGCAACACAGGGCGCAACGCGGTGTCGCCATAACGGCAAACATACACGCCGCTTCCCAGTGTTGCTTCTCTACCAACAGTGTAACACAAATGCCTTCGAGACAGAAGGTATCTGTTGACTTACTGTGGATGATAATTAGGACTCTTGTAGTCCGACTAGGGCGGTACTACTGCATTACCACATTCTGCCGTCAAGCACTAGTGTGTAAGCACTACTGTGTTCCGGTTTGAAGGGCAATGATGGAAGTATAATTACAGGACAAAGAGATAGACCATCTTATATATCTGGGTGACAAGCGTAGCACAGAGTCGGGCACGCTGTTATTATAGGCAGGCGTGATCAGGCCGCACGACTTTAAGTCTTATCAAAATTTAATATTGTTTAAAAAATAATTTAAAATTGTTTCAGTTGTTTATTTAGTCGGTATGGTTTAATTTTATTGAAGTGCTTTAAATTTCAATAGAAAACATGATTTTGAAATTTGGCTAAGTTTATTTGGTTTATATTTGAATCAGTTCTCACCTTAACGGGATAGTAATAGCTCCTGAAGGATAAATGGTCACGGCCACATAGTGGCGAATTTTCGCTTCTCATGTGCATTTCCAAATGTTGAAAGAAATCATGATCCTCTCTAGAAGTGAAGGGCAGCAGAACTCCGAGAGAACCGCTAACGGTAGCATAAAGTAATGCTTCTGAACCTCCAGGAATTAATGTAGCCCTTTGTAGGGTTGTCACAGTTTCTCCAACATGAAAGTTGACAACTATTTCACCCTTTTGTGATGCACCATTCAGTAAACCTTTAGAAAGAGAATTTTTTTTAATATATAGAAATAAAATCTCATAAATATAAATAAAAATGAAAAAGTTGTCAATTCAGAATAAAACATTAATCACCTATATTCATTAGTCTAGCATGTGTCAATTTATTGCTATCATCATTTAAATATTAAGAGAAATATAAATTTAAGTTAATTTTTTTTTATTTACCTCTATCCCAAAGTGCTTTGTTGCCAGTAGGATCTTCATCAACATCATCACTGACTGAATGCGGTAATCTCATAACAGCTATATTAGCAAACTTATCAGACATTGCTACTGTATCATAATCTAATATACATGTGTTCGTTATCCACCTAGGGTTTGTGTCATCAGCAAAGATGATCAGTTGATTCTCTCTTTTTTTATATTTGACACAAAACACAGATTCTTGTACATCAGATACAAATATTCTTTGACCAACAGTTTTTATATCTGCTATTAGATTAGGAATGTGTCGGTTCTCGCATTTACGCAGTAATTTTCTTCTACCAATGTCATACATTCTCAACATTCGTCCCACACCAGCCAGGAGTTTTCCATTGAAGGCAGCTAAACCTCCTGGATATTCATCAATTGGGGTTTTGTGGACAAGTTCCAGTTTACCGGTACTACCAAGAATCTAGAAAGAAAAGAAGTTAATTAAGACGTGTAGACATGGAGGAAATTGCCATATTGGTAAAGATGAGCACTTTTCTAGTGTTAAAAAGGCAAGCCATTTATATTGCCAAATTTCTAATGATAATTAAATTCATTCTGATTTGTTTATACTTTGAAAATTTTTAATATATTACCTTGTAGACATGTAAACTTCCTTCTGTGCATGATCTTGGAGAAAGTATCATTTCTTTAGCGACTCCAACAACTAGATGTGGTTGAGCATGTTCAGCATGGGCGGCCCAACGTATGATGCACACAGATACGGCAGCTTCATTTTGTTCCAAAGGCAACTTAAATAGCGTATTCGGCTGTGCGCCGCCGATACCCATATCAATAACGCGGATTTGAGACGCCCACATACCTGTGATAATAAAAATATTGTATTACTATAGATGTCCCAGAGAATGATGAGAAATGAATGAACAGACAAGAGACCAAATCCATATTATGAATGAATATGTAAACCAACAATATAATAAGATTCAGGGTTCCAATAATAAATATGCAGTATTAACTTGTCAATGTATTGAAAAAACGTGATTTATTTTGTATCCATTGCTTGAATCAAATGACTTATTTAAGCCATCTGGGATTAACGCATGGATTTGATGTAGCCATAATCGATTAGAGCTAGAATGTTCACAGACATATTCCGCCCTTGCCCAGAGAATATGGCAGAAAATGTGTAGATAAAGTGGTGTTGTGTTAAGGATTTTTGTGTAATAACTGTTCAAAAATAAATAAGTTAATATGAATATTTATGGTAGTTTAAGTATTATTCAATATTTAATATGTACAATTAACTAACCTGCACCAGCTTTTGGGGAGGAGAAAACATTTTCAGGCAAGACATCGGATAGAAAAGCGTCGGCCATCTCATTGGCAAGTTGTTGTTCTTCAGGCCCACCACCCGCTGCAGCTTCCTTCATCTCTTGTGCCATTTGAACTCTGAAAGTCAAGTCATCTCATTAATTTACTAATTCCTACTTTAAATAGTTTATTCTTTATTTTAGGTAATCAGGACTGCAGGTATGACTTCAATAAAATTCAGCATATGTGTGAAGTTTTCATCATAGTAAAATCAGCAAACATAATTTAAAACCTAAGGAATAATTACCTTCTCTGCTTTTTCATTTCTTCTGTATAAGAATTGTGATCAGTCTCCAATACTATTATGTGATTGTTGTCCGTATTGATTACGAATTTTCTCGGGGTGTATTCTAATGGTAAGTAGGTTTGATTAAAAACTGCCCCCAATTTCTCTAATGCAAGAATCCTTAAAGTGTTCGAGGAAATGGCGACGATACCTTCAGCACATTGTTCTATAACATAAATTAAAAGTAAATTTAGGGCCCATGAAGTATTTTAACGAGATTGAGTGAAGAATTCAGCGTTTATGTTTAATTTGTCCACGGCATGGTTTTGCCGCCTTCACGGTCTAAACGACTCCAGCATGGCTATGGAATATGCCGAGTGCCGATCTCAACTGCTAGGCAGGAGATCAACATGATTTGCGACGTTGTGGGCACATCACTGCATTAACAGCTAGCTACGCACCACTCTCACATGGCTACGCCCGAAAGCATGGCCATGCAAACACGTCGGTAAAATATGGAATCTTAAAGAAATTTCGACGTCAGCAAAGAAACAATGGATATCTACAAAATCACTAGTTTTCAGAAGAGCGTTAAAACGAAGAGTTCGTTACTTCGTAAACAGAGGATTTATATACGCATTAACCCCATTTA
>DWGO01000886.1:0-10757 GCA_018247635.1 Eurytides dolicaon deicoon | reverse complement strand
GCCAAGTAGTGCTTACGTACTACTGTGTTCCGGTTTGAAGGGCAATGATGCCAGTGAAATTACAGGGCAAAGAGATAGACCTTCTAATATCTCTGTGTGACGAGCGCAGGACAGAGCCAAACACGCTCTGTGTGGTACTGTGTTGTTATGGGCAGACGTGACGCTTACCATCAGGCGCACAACTTGCTCGTCTCGTCCCTTTATCTCGTAAAAAAATCCACGTAAGTATATTAAGATAGAGAGTAACATTAGTTACTTTTAGTCTCGAATAAATTATAATAAAAGGGAGAAATGGCTTTTATTCGCAATACGTGAATGAATGCGTGGCAATGCCTATTAATATTGTAAATCTGAAAGTATATTTGTTGGCTTATCTCCGTACTGTAGGTCTGTCATTGTCTAACGCAGCAACGGAATAATGGTTCGAAAGTTCGAAAGAAAAATTTAAATTGCGTGGATTTAATTTGATAAACTGATATGATTTATGTACAGTAATAGTTTACCCACCATACTCCGAATCAATCTGATTCATAGATACGTTGCTGCTTCAAACTCATAAACCCTTCAACATTTCAATACCTTAATTCGCAAAACGAATAAATCATTTTTAGGAAATTTTACAAGGGAGACTAAAAAGAGAGACTAGATTAGAGAGAGATTCTTTTGGTCAAAAAGTCCCAAGAGTACAGTTATTCGTTTTGCGAATTAAGGTATCGATTTATAACATTACTATTCGCTTAAAACGAATTATATTATTAGGTCCTTTTTTATGATTGTGTTTAAAATTAGAAATCTTCCTTACGCTCATAGTATTTTCCATTCGTATTCCCGTTGCTGCGTTGGTTTAACTATTTGAAGTTAAACTGAAAAACCCCTGGACTCAGTTATTGGAATAGTAAATATGTTCAGAACAGTCTGAGAAGTATTTGAGGTGTTGTAAACTCCGTAACGTTGTTTCCCGGGCACAATGCGGAGAGATCCGGCGACCCTCGCGTTCAGCGGCGCACATTTACATCTCACTTGCGGCTAACTAGCCGCGCCACCTCGGCCAATGTATTGTACGGAAATGTCGTACGGGGCACGAAACAATTCTGCCGTTTACCGTAATATCTGCATACAAATGTTTGGGAGCTCGTCGTTTCGGTATGTGATTGTATATATTACGAATTTATGCGCTCCCGTTGATAAGTTTAAATATATTCTAATGAGAACACCGCTGTGTGTAACGTCCAAGTTAGGAGAACAATTTATGGTAGTCGTAAAATGAGATTGTTTTACGCATTTCATCGCGTTATATTTTAAATTTTGAACTACTGACTTTTTAAACATTTTACCGATCAAATAGTTTTGATGTGAAAATAAAAACTATTCTCTTAATTTAATATAGTACAGTTTCATATATCTACTTATCCGTCATTAAAGCTAACGCTATGTTGTCTAAGTGGTAAGTAATGTGTAATCACTTTCGTATTCTGGCTTGATACGTAATATTGCCGGCATAATTACGGGGCATCATAAATATCTGAGTGACGAGCACAGCGTAGAGCCAAGCACTTTTTCTAAGTGGCAGGACTCTTTTGCAGAGTCCGTCTGGGGTGGAACCACTGTATTGTCAGTTATTCTGCCGGTAAGTACTAGTGTTTTCCGGTTTGAAAGGAAATGACGCCTGCGTAATAACTGGTCATAGAGAAAACAACATCGCAAATTTCTGGCTGACGAGCGCAGCACTAGGCCAAGCATGATCTACATATGTGACACTGTGTTGTTACAGGTAGGCGTGTCGTTTACCAGCAGTTGCACGACTTGCTCGTCTTGTCACTTTTTTAAAAAAAAAAAGCAGGTCCTGTATGGTAGTGTATTGTAGTTAGTACGGGCAAAAGTGCTGCTTACCTTTATCTCCGTTAAATAATCATCAATACTAACTTTACGTATATTACGATGGCGTTGTCGGTGAACCATTACTACAGTACAGTTAAGTTTTTTAAAACCAAGTTCGGGCTTAAATTTAAAATTCGTCGTTGTTACAATTACAATGTCGACATTAAAATATTAAACACAATGCCTTGATAATAAATGAAATATATTTTAATGAAACAAAGACGATAACATTAAAACACAATGTTGGGATGAGAAAAGAAATTTCGAATTACACATGTAATATAATTAGAGGGTGTGCACCGTGCGCCCGCTCGTCATTGTACGGTACGTGTAAGTCAATTTCACTCTGTGACAAAAACAGACAGCAGGCAAAATTTATCATTGAAAAGCACGTAATGTAAATTCTATTATTACGGCCTTTTATTTTTCAATTACGGGTCCCCGGTCCCCGGCGGGCGTCTCGGGGTTGACTTCGCGGGACCCCCGCGATTCTTTCCTCCTTTTTTATACCACGCATTGTGTATTTTCATTTTGTAACGTGTCTTGGAATCGTCTTGAGTGTCTACGAAATGAGCGCTCAGAATTTTCTAAAGCTTTCTATACCGTTTAGGGATTTGGAAACGTAACAACTATATTGTCCTTCTTGATTGTATTTAAAGATTCAATACATTTACCATCCTTGTGTTCAGATTCATGTTAATGTTTCGTAAAAGATAACTACGGTAATGAATCTACAGCTAGTGGTTTGCTAATGCGAAGTAGTTGCTGTCAACGTTGCAGCTAAACCGGTTACTATTTAGGTTAAATATTAAATAAGAACCATATGATAATGCTAAACAAATTCGCCGATCATAACAGTAAAGTTATTCCATAAACAAACAAAGTATTTACTTGAATCTTATCTTATCTTATATGTATGTACATAAAAGAAAATATCTCCTATTTTATATAGAAAACTCTTTAACTAAGGTAAAATTTGAAGTATTAAACTTCATTCAAGTTTCAATAAGTAAAAACAATTTAATTTTCTAACACTAAACATTGTTAAAAAGTAGTATATATAATATTCGAAATTATATTGAACGTTATAATTAAGTTAAACTTCGAGAATATTTCTAAAGATTAAGCTAACCTTGCGTGCACATTTTAATAGCATTCTTAGAAGGCTCGTCGAGGACCACATGGAGAGATATTATGATATTGAAGACAGCAACGAAACAACTGTTATTATATTAGGTTTGATGCAAATTATGACAGATCAATAATAAGGGCTTTACATTTGAAATAATCTTGAATACATTTGAGAAAATATTTATTAATAACTTTTTGAAGTGACGAGCAAATCGGATGCCAATAATTGTTTTAAATTGATAGGCTATGTATGTCCAGTTATTTTTCTGGTAACATTGCTTATCCCGCCGTACCGTATTTTTACTCGCATATTATAGTTTGGCAATAGAGAAATTGGTAATAATTTGGTACTAACTTCGGCGGACTCTATAAAAAGTCACTATAAAAAGTTATGGTTGGATATATATTAGGTGGTAGATATGGCATTTTCAGGTGGAATATACATAAGTCATCATCTTATTATTATCGACGCCTATTTAATAGTTTTCTTAATACAGTGTTAGTCATTCGTTTTTGACTTAGCTTGTTTATCTAGATGCCACTTTTGATCACTCCTATCAAGCTTTTGCCTTTCATCATGAGGTAAGCTCTATCTCTACAAGACGATGTAATTCGAAGCCGCGGGTTTTATGGACCGTGGACAAAAATTGCTTAGAGTTTGTTGCAATTCGCCACACATAAATATCTTATAATAAAATTATTGTATGGCATGAAATCGAAGTATTGTTTGGAATTAATATTTGTGTAATAACAGATTGAAGTCATAAATCAGTCGCGATCATCCGAGTATTTATTAATACACTCAAGTCATAACAAGGTTGCGTTACGAATTTGTTCGCGCTCACTCCATTAAGTCAACAACAGTGTAAGGTCACGCGATGTTGCTATGACAAAGTGCCTCACCGCAACCATCCATAACCGCAGGTTAGCCGACCCCCCAACAAACGCTCGCCGACGGAAATTAAATCATTTCAATTTCACTTTGGAGTGATATCGCATGCGATGCCCGTTCTCCTGGTACTGGAATAGTGGTGTTAATTTTGCCTTCGATGTAACAGCCAGTTAGAACTGGTTGCCGATGTGGTCACCCAAAGTACTATAAAACGTTCAACTAAAACTGATACGCGTTATGGAATTGCTTATTAGTAGTGCGTTCTTTTGACAATACAGCAAGTTTATATATTTTTGGATTTCATAATTGTAATACTATGTAGTAACATGTAATAATGGTTTCTAACCGCTTTTCGTATCTGGTGTACAGACAGTCTGATGAAATGCTTTTTAAAAAAGTTATTGACTCACGGCTGTTTTGCAGTAGTTTCTATTTCACTTTCACACGCACTCTCATATATTTTTATTTTTTTTTTGTCTGTGATGAAACTGATATTGTCAATGAAATATGAAGGTTTTATTGAAATAATTGATTCAACAATTTAACTTCTTTTTCTACTCGTGTTTATGCACGTGTGAATTATACAAGAGATAAATAGTATATTAATAAGTTATAACTAGAATTGTACAAAACACGTGAAACAAGTTAAATTCTTTCGCCGTTTATATTCCTTACTTATTTATGATTACAGTGAAGAATTAAAACGTTTTATAATTAAAGAGCATCCGTCCCTGACATAGTTATTAGAAATTGTAAATAAAGACATAAATTTCAAATGGTATAAAATAACAAGCAACATTAATACCAATGGCAATGGCATGGAGAATTCAATTCGATTTAATATTCCTTACTCTGTCATGAAACTCAACTAGAAAGCCAATACGCTTTTATAAATATGCCAATCATGCGTTATCACGACTGTAGGATTTAACTCATCGAGGTGCGATGTCGTGCTTGTTCGCAATAAAACTAGTAATCGATTTTTACATTCGGAATAATAATTTGTTGAAACTCGTTGCCGGAACTGTACGAATTAATTTTTAACGACAACGGCGTAAATTACAATTTGTCTGTTAAGATGAATGTTAATAGGGGAAGTAGGTGCGTCTACATATTACGCAACTAAAACATGATTATCATATTTAATGTGGAATATATTTTTTTTGTTCGTATAAAACATGTCAATAGAACAGTATGAATATAAATAAAGATAACATTAATTACAAATAATTATAACTCTTGGGGATAAAAAATCCTTTACAAATCAAGCTTTGAAGAACATTTAATCTTCTACATTTTGTTTTATATTTATTTATTTATTTACTGCTAAAATTTGCTTTCTGTCATTAACTTTTTTTATTTTTGTAGGGAGGCAAACGAGCAAGCAGCTCACCCGATGGTAAGCGAGCGCCGCCGCCCATGAACATCTGCAACAAGATGGTATAATCTGTAAACATCTATAAGATAGACGTGAGCTTTCATCACTAAATGTGGTACAACAATAGAGCTGGTACTTGAAATAGATGATAAATACTGGTGGTTAAAAGTAAAAATAGTGGAATTAGAAAATCTTGCCGCTAAACATGTTTTTAAATAACCAAATGAGAATACGAATAGAACATTATGTATAAGAAGAGTTTATCGAATTGATCCTACTAAGTATTATTTATACGAAAGCTATAATTGAAAACGAGATACTTGAAGACTTACCATAGCTTTGAAACTACTTTTTGACTTTTAGCAAGGCGGCGACGAGATTTATTTTGTGTGACAAACATGTGATTGATTTACACATATTTGATTCTCTCTGAATTTAATACTAAAGTTCACAGATACAACTTAATGGGGAGAAGCTGGTAAATAATATTTGGGAAGGAAATAGAATTATCACGTTGACTCATTATGTTATATAACTAATATGACTCAAACTGATTCACACATTACGTTTCTATGTTTGTCATCCTTAAAAAATTCGGTGACGCTTACATGGTATACGCATTTACAAGAATAAAACTGAGCATCGTTTTATAGCCGAAGTCATACCGATATACATATTTAAAACTTCGTACGTGATGCCGACAGTCGTATGGTTATCGTAATCATGTAAACAGATCAAGTGATCCATCGCCCATCTGATACAAATCTAAACACAACTAGAACATAAAATTTTATTCGGAACAACCACTTGTTAACGAATGTTATCCGTGTGTTGTGCAATTTCACAACGAACCGCCGCCGCCGGATCACGTACGCTGAAATCCACGCCGAGAACATAAACTATTTACCAACCATTCAATATTCAATACGCGATTGCAAAATACGCCAAATTATTGCATTAGTAGCGAACAGGGATTCCCGATATTGTGGTTCAGCGTTCGGCGGCCGGCGCACCGCGATATGCGGCATAAATAATTTAATAATTCGCAATACGGAATTTACCATACGATGTATCGTACCGTTCGTCCATTTTGTATTCAATATGAGTATTTGTTTCTCATACTACTGTCGCATTGGGCAACAATCAAACGGGCCCATTTCGCCAAGTCAAATGGAGGCTTACGGCGGTCGAGTAAGGTTTATTTTGATATCTGTCGGCTCCCATCGGTGGGATCTTTTCAAATTGCATGTGTTGATAAGTAGGTGAATAAAGCACGTCTGTACATTTCAATATCGGGAACATCCGTGTTATACGCATGACCTTGCAAATCACAGCCTGCTTTCCAAACGACTTCACAGAATCGGTAGCCGGCGTCTGTATTGCACGACCGTTACCGTGTATGAAGAATATTTTATTAGTTGTTACTTCTTGATTTATTTAAGCGATGACCTGTCCACGATCTTTGTGGCGGAGTGTTGGCGTTATTTTTATTCAAATGTCGTTTGCACCAAATCTCGAAGAAATGATTGTTTTCCAAGCTTTGAAGTTCGCGGCCGCTGCTTTGAATGTTGACAATGTGTTACTTTTATTTATTACCTTTATTAACATGGCTAGTAACGCGACGCGAAATGTAGGCTTCTTGTCTGTTTTTTTTTTAGTAATAAATTTCTACTTCTTATTTACTTATTTAGGTTTTATTCATTGCATGAATATTGACATTTTTTATGTTTTCTAGAAAGCTCTCTTCTGCACGCTGAGAATTTTGGATACTATGAACAAACAAATATGCTTTTATAGAGATATGGTACAGGCATTACATTAAATTCACTTAAATTATATGTTGAAAACATAATGTTTGGTGAAAAGTTAAAAATATAAGATGAGCGAACAATGTGTTATGTTCGAAATGGAAAAACTTTTCGCGAATAATAAAAGAGATATTTTAAGTATGCACTTTTTTCCCTCTTACACAATCTTGAGATTTTCATATAAGGCGATGAATGGAAAGATGTCTATTAAGTTAGGCTTTTATTAGATGGCGATAAAGCAATATTGATCTGTATTACCTATCCCCTTAAATATTCGAATATTGTGTAATAACACGTAGTAGTAGAAGATGGTCGCAGTCAACGGTTGCCAACTGCAATTATGACAAAAACCTTGTAATGTGTTAGAGAGAAAATAATTTAACTAATCTAGCAACCTTGGAAGGTAAATGTGCTAATAAAGCTATATGAAGACGGGGTATGTTTGTCTAAGTACGTTCAAAGAAGTTTCTTTTCATTTTTATTGACAATTAGAGGAACTTTTAGATTCGTTTGATTCTTTTTTAATGTTATTATTTCATATTGTTTGTAAATAACATTTATATTCATAGCGCATCCGCCAAATCTTAACGGATTTCATAATATGTAAGAGTTGAACTTGAGTTATAATTGTATTAGTATAGTATATTGTAATAGTTAATGAGGTCGAGCAGGCTTAAAATTACAAAAAATAATGCGGTGCCATAATCATACATATTGTTCTATGTCATAGTTCAATGTGATTTTAAAGTTAATTACGAAATTGAATTTCGAAGAACCACTTCTTAATATTAACTATGGTATCATCCCCCTTTTTTAATAAATCATAATATTATAATTTCTCCAGAATCTATTCTGAATATAAAAATTGCTGGTATGTACATAAATGAGAATACTTCTCCAATTTACAAGCAACCTGCTTGGCGCGGTTGCGACATTTCGATGTCATGAGAATAGCTGTCGCCGTCGTATGAAATGAATGCATGATGTCCAGTAGCTCATTACTACTCAGAACTCATTGAAGCGCATCGGACTTAGGTCAAATATGTATTAAAAAGGAATGTTGCTGCAGCGGCTTCGCTTCTAGAGAGTTCTTTTTACATTTGTCAGCCTTAATGCGCACGCTTCGTACTTTTAATGCAATTATTTGCTATTACTTGATGCCTAATTAGGAAGAAGTTGATTAAATAGACTGACTGACAGCGGTTGTCTTAAAATATAAGAAACTATAGACAGATTCGTTTATGGTCGGATATCAACATTGACAGATTCGTAATCGAAATGGAAATGAATTATATCTACATATGTAGAGGTCAATTTGGGCTTTGTATAAATTTTGTACAAAATATTCATTTTATCAAAAGTATCATGTCTTTGCATTTAAAAAATTAGTAAAGATAAATTTGAAAATATTTTGAATAACAACCAATAAAAATACATGTGTATAATCCGAAACTACATTTTTTTCATAATAAATATTCTTTAGTATTATTAATTTTATTCTGATACATCTTGTGTGGTTTTTTTTACCTTAAAACGATATAGACCCTCTAAATTTCTTTCGATAAACCAAAGTCCGGCTTTAAAAGCCTGGCTATAACTTCCATATCTTAATTGCTGCAATAAAAGTATGCCCACCACAAACCTCATAACTTTTATCCCAGTGAAAAATGGTAGACAAAAATGTTAATAAAGGATAGGCAAGGGAGACAGGGGGTAGACAAATTGACCAAATGCTTATACACGCCCGATAGTGGTGTCCCGATCAATGTACTGGAGTCCGACTCGGACCGTGTATCGATAGCGCAGCCCTAATAAATTAAGCATTCTAATATATTTTTAAAATCTTTCGATATCCCCTTTGAGGTTTGTTAAGCTGAGTAATATTGCAAAGTATGCTTCTCATTACAGAAACTTAGTAATAGGTTGCGGTTTTAATATTCGTCACTTTATCGGATAAGTTAGCCTTAATTATGCAGTCAGGGGTTGCTTTGGGTCCGATCACTGAAGTATTCTAATGTATAATGTCTAAAGTATTCTAATGTTCTTTTAAAAAGCTATGAAATAGAAAAAGACACAGCTATATAATACAGAGACAGAGATAACTAATATTAGTTGACGTAATCAATCATTTCGTTCAATATCATTGGTTAAAATATGATTAGCTAATTTTCTTTATACAAACCTTTCAAAAACTCAAGGCGGGTTAACAAGACTTTAACAGCTGATCATTTTTAACACAATGTTACATGTTTGCAGAAACCGGGCGTTAGACTAATATTGCCGCTTTGTTTGGGATATTTGAATAATTATCTAATTTTTAATCGTATTTTTAGGAGCAGAGTGAAAGAGCTCGAAGACAGCTTAGCGTCAGCTTGGCGACAGCGTGACGACAGCGCTGCTATGTCGCGGCGTGGCGGCAGCATGGCGTTGTTCGGCGTGTGTTGCGGTGTCGCCTAATGAGGCCGCTTGCTTCTTTTATTTATGTGACAAATGTAAATTGTTGGGTCGCCGTTTGGATTGGATCTTTCACGAATATTTAATGCCAGAATGTACGGGCCATTGCACGCCGTGCGAATTCGCAATTAGGCATTTTTCTTCTTTTAATTTCGATATATTTACATGGGTACTCAATAAAAATGTCATAGAATGTGGATTAGCCGACGTTGATACGCCGGTCAATATTTTAACATCACTTTATTCGCGTGCGCACATCGAATGACGGAATATAGAAGTGCGTTGTATATACATATGTACATTAAACCGATTACAACGCTGAATGACTGAATCGTATTATAATATTGTAATGCAATTACTAGCTCAGATAATCAATAGGATAACAAAAGTAATATGCGTTTAATGGTACATAATGCACTACTATCAAGAAGTATTATGCGTCGGCGGCATTACACAACCGGCCAGTTAATACTTTTGCATGGACGTAGCGAGTTTAGAACATGTACACTGAAATTTATGCCTCGAAGATTTGTTCGCCACAAATAAGGTTGTCAGCGACTGTTATCTATGGGATCGCTAATTAATTAGAGAAATTGAGCGGCCGCGGCGGCGTACGGGGACCTATAACTCGCAACCCGCATCGTATCATAGCTTCGTTCGCCTTTATTTATTATCAAAACTCACGTGAGCAAAATTAAATTCGAATAGATCGGGGGTCAAATCACATTACTACAATAATCTACACGGTACAGTTGTCATCGTGCTTGTTTTAAAAGAATGAATTACACTAATGAATAACCATGATAGACCATCATGGTTATTCATTAGTGTAATTCATTCATTCATTCACTTAAAGAAAGAGTTATTACAGTCCTGTTTGTAAGTGCTTGCTGAAAATTAATTCATGATACCAATGCAAATGACTGATACATATAGCCATGTGGTTGTGATCTAAGTAAAATAAGTATTTTGATGCGTGAACAAAATGCAAAATAATAATTGTAAATATATGCAGGACCTTTGCAGACTCCGACTGGGGCGGTACCACTGCATTGCCAAATAGCAGTAGCGTGTAAGCACTTCCGGTTTGAAGGGCAATGATGCCAGCGAAATTACAGGACAAAGAGATAGACATATCACTGGGTAACAAGCACAGTGCGGAGCCAAGCATTCTATGCGTGGTAACAGTACCACGGATAGAATGCTTGGCTCCGCA
>DWGO01000885.1:0-10757 GCA_018247635.1 Eurytides dolicaon deicoon | reverse complement strand
GCCGTCTGCTCGTGGGCCTCTTTCGACGAAGCTGTAAAAGCCGCCGGGCTAACAGCGTACAAACACACAAAAAAAAATCATTTAATCGGTATCGGTCATTATATCGGTCGTATTATTTGTGTGCTTACTCTTATATGTGAAATAATTGTTCTTAATCCCAAGAAAAAAAAATATATTTTTGTAATAGACATAAGGTCCTAAGGTCTATATTAAACTATTTTTTAACAACACTGGCAGAAAGGTTATGGCTTTTGTTATATTTTATAAAACTACATACTTATTGACGTCACAGAACAAATATCACTTCGTTTTACATTGACATTAGCATACGTTAAAAGTTTAAAATCGTGTTTTTGTTTGATTTGTGATAGTAAACAGTTTTATGATATTTTAATTTCTGTATTTATCAATAATTTTACTAAAATTATGGGAGAACAAGTTGAAGAACAAATAAATGAATCTAATATGAATAATACTGAAGTTACCTTCGACAACTTCACAATTCTTAAGGAGTTTAGTAATATAGCAAATTTGGTGAGGTAGGTACGTCGAAAAATATTAGACAATGAATTTTCGTTGTTTTATAAAAAGAATTAATGCTAAAATATTCGAAACATATTCAGGACATTGAAATACATCTAACGCGAAATTTAATTGAATAATACATTTTTCTGTGATAAGTTTTTAATTCACGTATTAGCATAATTTTTTACTTATTTCTATATGATATATAATACCTTTTGCATTTCATAAAGGAATGAAGATTTCTTAGAAATAGTGCCAAAGTCCAAACTTAGGAGAGTGAAATGGGTTCCCATGTTTAACTGCTTTAAACGAAGCATTCTAGATGATATAATTCAAGAACTAAGTTCTATGTGGCAATTCGAAAATATGCAAGAAAAACTGGAAATTTTAGAAAAGCAAAAGGAAAAATTTGCTGAAATAGACCCTAATCAACAAGTTTGGTAAGCAAGGTTTTAATTTTCTAAGCTAATATACATATAACAGGTAAGGTGCCTGCTATGTTCAATATAATATTTACACAAAAATTTTATACACTGATAATATTTTCTAAAAACAAATTATTATTATAAGGTAAAAACTAAGCTACTACTGCTAGGACACAACTTTTGTTTTATGTATTAATTTTATTGACTTTATAGTATTATATTTTTGTCTCTATTCTTAACTAATTTAAATGAAATAATTAAAAACTCCCTAATCTAAGAATGTTTAATGTGAACCACTGAAACATAGACAGTGAAAATATATTGATTTTTAATTTTTTATTATTTATTGCTTTATTTTGTTTTAGGAGACCACAACATAATGATATAAAAACCCATTTAAAAGCTGCAGATATGGTTAACTTGCAAAAACAAAAGACGCTGTTAGAATCATTAGCTAAAGAGTATGATACAAATGTCAACAGGTTGAAAAAAACAATCACAGCCAAAAGAGGATACTTGAAGGCTTTACAAATGGACATACATAAATATCAAAAGAAAAGTGATGACTTAGTAGCAAAGATTGGAGACAAAATTGAAAACCACAAAAATATTGCAGACTTTATAACACCTGTCAAATCAAATATTGATAATATTAACTGGTCTGTAGAAGGGTTCTTTGATGATGAATAAATAAATAAAATCATAAGATATTGAGTAAAGTTTATATTTCAGAAAATTGTACACACCTGAGAAAAGAACAACAAAATTTCATATCTAAGTATATTTAACTCAACTTCCTTTAAAACTATTACAAGTGTAGATGAAAATAGAGAAGAATAACTCTTAAGTGTTTAATTATTAAGTGAAATCACATAAATCTAATTTTTCAGCACATAGTTCTAAACATTAGCTTATTTTCCAAAAAGTTTCAAAAGAGAATATTAAGATAAAGCAAATAAGAAATGATTGTGAGAAATTTATAAAAAGAGTGAATTTTTAAGAGGTATTTACTCTTAAATAAGGTAATTTTTAATTCACTCAATAACTGCAAGATAATAAATGCTAACTAAAATGAAAAAGAACAAAAATAAACTTCTTACTTTATATAGTAATATTTATTGAATATTATTTGATATTTTAATAAAGCTAAAAAATAAAATTGTACAATGCAAAACCTGCATATAATTTAAATATAATCATAATATAATATATAGCAATTGCACTATCATTGCGAGGACTACACTGCTTCTACCACCATTTTAAATTGTATTGATTGTATCATTTTGAGACTTACTACATATTGAATATAGCCTCACCAAGGCGAGCATCTTGCCAATTTGCCATAATTTTACCAATCTACTTATCTCATATTATCCATAAAAATTAATACTGAGTGCAAGTAACATTAATTTCACTGAGAACATCCACATATCATCACCCTTTAAATCATAGCTAGTGAATTGCAATGAAGTCCTAGAACTGAAAGAAAAAACATCAATTAGCATTTCTGATGAAGGTTAATATCAACTCTTAGGCCAGCTTCACAACAGGGTCCATTATTTTAGAAATAAATAAAATTCATCAATAATACTAAGAACATGTATGACTAAATTTTCCAAGAAAAAAAATTTTTTTTTTAAACTAAAAATTTAAACTGAACCAATCATCGTCACTTATTACCAAGACTAAGTTTACATTTGTAGGCACATTAGTTACAGAATGATTAACAAAGCAAAGTGTTTTCGATCCACTACAACTTAAAATAGTTGATATATATAATCATGCTTTGTATACAAGGCCCGCATCTTTTAGATTGCTTGCCACAACTAACTTCAACATCAACAAAACAATTTTTACTAGAATATCATGAGTCACTTTAAAATAACAGGATTATATTTGAATGAAAGCTGCTTTATATCAGGGATCGAAAAAGCCATAGTCATAAATATCGCCGAATAAAAAATCTTTTCACAACAATAATTCTCTGTTAACTAAATCCATAAATTAACATAAGGCAAAAAAACAAAAAATTAAAAATAAGAAGGCACAAGTATAGTGATAAATATTTTTTAAACATCATAATGACATTTTATTCGGCTCTGTTAATGACTACATTAAATATAGTAATAACAATACTTGATATAATTAAATTATTTGTAGCATTCTCCTCACTGTGCAGCACACTGGATTCCAAATGTCAGTTATTTCTTTTTTGGGGGTGACCTTTGAGGTGTGGCCGGTCTTCCACTGTTAATTCCATTGTACTGATACTTTGCTTTCTTCTCAGATGGCTTTAATATCTGAAAGTAGTTGTCATAAGATAAAACCAAATATTCTATTATGTATAATAAAAACACTATATTTTAGTAAATTGACCTGGAAAGAACACATTAACGTCTCATCGACAGACATCATACCACCAGCATTATCAAATTCTCCACAATAGTTTGGTGCAGAGAAGAGTGTAACCAGTTGCCGCTTCGCAAAGAATTCATATCCATCTTCAACTACCTAAAAACATTAGAACTACTATTATATTTTTAACATCTTAAAAAAAGACATATATTGATATTTTGCAATTAAAACGAATTCACAATATCAAAGACAGACTTGTTAAATTCTTATAAATTAAAGTAACGCAAGATACCATAAACTAGTATACCTGGCAAATCATAAATCTCCTCCAGGTTTGTTTTGGTCATACAAAATTATTTTAATATTTCAAAATATCTTTAAACATTTACAATTTACCTGATGAGCTCTACAAATTAAATCCAAGTCATGTCTATTAAGAAACTTGCTAACAACATCGGGACCAAATGTAAATGATACACCACGATCATTCTCTCCCCATCCCTGTACATCCTTGTCTGGATCAGACCACAGCAGATCACATAGCAAACCTGTAAAATTATATAAGTAAATTTACTACAGCTTAGTACATTGTGTGCATCTTAGTTCAAACAGTGTAAGTAGTGAGCATGTGTATGCTATACAGCATATACAAATCACTTGTTTTTTTAAGTTGCCAGAATAATTCTGCATGCAGCTATAAAATTAGTGAAAGCACCAGCTCATTAAATATGTATCTATTTCTACTTTGAAGAATCATCTTATTTAGAGCTCTTTAACTAAATTCCCAATATTTTATGGCATTTTTTATAATAAAGTAAAAGAGAGCTTCAAATTTACAAACAGTGGCCTAGAGTATTTGCTTGGTACCTGTATCAGGTACATCTGTAGGTCTCATTATCCGTCTGATCTGCTCCATTCCTTGCAAGTCAGGGGAGAGACCACCATGGCAACAGAAAATCTTCTCATCAATAATAGCAGCTATTGGCAGGCAGTTGAAGCAATCAGTGAATGTCTTCCACAACTTTATATTGTATCGGCGTTTACATTCATCATAGAAACCTGATAGAATTAGAACAAAATAAATATAAAGGAATAAGGAAAAATATGTCTTGTCTTTAAGTTAAAGGTGCAAAGAGTTACACCGCTATACTTTTAATGTTTTTTTTCATAGACCAACCAGGAAATTAATTAATCAAGTTGTGTATTATTATATTTAATCAAGTTATGTTATTATTACTATTTAACAATTTGTCTTTTATGTCTTTGTCATTAACATTTGATAATTATAATTGCATGATTTTATTTGATAAAGCAATTAAAATATGTCATAAAAATGTTGTTAGTAAATCATTAAAGTTACAAAATGTCAAAACAGTATTATCCATATACAAAATAGATACAATATGACATTTCTTTTATTAGATTGATATGACATTATTATTTTAATGTATAAAAGAACAGGTTATGGCCATATGTCAAATATGTTAAAATATCTATGAATGTAGATTCTATCAATGTTATAGTAATGCTTACCATAAATGCGATTTATACTAGCACATTCATGATTCCCCCGAAGAAGGAAAAAGTTCTCTGGATACTTTATCTTATATGCAAGCAAAAGGCATATGGTCTCTAGTGATTGCTTTCCACGGTCAACATAATCTCCCAAAAACAAATAATTGGCTTCAGGTGGAAAGCCTCCATATTCAAAGAGACGCAGCAAATCTGTATACTGCCCATGTATATCACCTAAAATAAAAAGTATCTTGTTAGAATTGAAAAATGATGAAATATACAAATATAATAATAATCCTATCCTAAAAAAAATTAACTTTTAATTTATCAATAAAATAGGTTTCATTTTAGTTCTAGCCAACATAGTTCTGCGGAGGTTACTAATTTTGCAGTTTTAAATACTTCATAATGCTGTTTAAGTAGATTAATGTACATAAAGGGTAAAGTCAAAATAAAGAAGATAAAATTCTAATATATCTTTAAAGTAAATATAATAATCCTTATAACTTAAAAAAAAATTACCACAAATTTTTAATGGTGCTTCTAGTTCCAGTAATATTGGTTGCTGCAAAAATATCTCCCGTGACTTGGTGCAGAGGCCACGCACCTCTGACTCTGACATCTGCACAGTTTTGCCAGGTCTGCATCCTCGAACTGCAGCAATATAAAATTATTTTTATTTTGAAAGTGAACCATTTAACAAGAAATGCAGAAGCCAAAAGTACAGCTCAATTTTCATAATAAAGCAATATAACTATAAAAAAAATACAAAATGCCAAATGGCACTCTAAATACATTTTGTTAATTCTTCTGTAATATTTATAATGATAAAACATAAAGCTGTCATCTTGCTTCAACTTTCATTAATACAATATAGTACAAGCAAATGATAAAAGGTGCAATGGTGTGGAAATTAAAACAATTATTATATAACATGTTGTCACAAGAACAGTTTTTACATATGTTAGAACAAACACAAGACACAATTTAAAATACCATACAAAACAACCTTAGGCATGCTAAAAATAGCAATCATTTGTATGAAACATGATTAATATATCAAGATGATATGGCATGAACATTTTTATTCACTATTTGTTTATTGTTATTGAATAAACATTACATAATAATATCAATTAAAATATATCTAACCATAAAATTACACTATTAAAAACACATTTAATAAATTTATGGATTATTACTATTGTTTCATTAATTTCACTTATATCAAGGAAATAAGAGGTCAGCTATCAAATATTGTAGAATAGTTTTCATGTATACTTTAATTCCACAGGTTTTTTTTTAATTAATCAATGAAATAATAAAATTTTAATGTTTGTGGAGGAAATTATTAGGAGTATGGGGCATAAAATAAATTATACGGTTCTAGCTTAATACTTTGAAAAAAATCTAGGATTTAACCATACATTCTCCCGAAAAGATGTCTTTCAATTTCCCTTTTCGCCTCGCTGTTTCCTGTTGCTGTCTGTATACTGTCGTAACCCATAAAAAGCAGCATGATAAAGTGAAATTAAGAAGTAAAGTAAGATATAATGCGAACAAAGCAGAACAATAAGCCCATGAAATTGTTCGATGCCATGAAATCTGGCATAAATACCACTAGAAATTATTATTATGGTGTACAATAAATAGCTAACAAATTTAGTGTCTGATGTATTTATAAGATGCAAATGGACAATTCCACTATGTTTAAAGTGTTAATATTAAAACTAGATTCAGATAAGAATAGAGGATAATCGATTTATTTATGAGTTTGACGTTTCTATTCCTATGCACCAAGTGATAATTACGCAACTAGAAAAGAAGAAACGTTATAAAAACTGTTGCTATGTTAAATTCCGTGGTGAAAAATTTGTGTGAGATCTAAATTATTAAAAAAAGATAAAATATTACCTTCTAAAAGTCTGTGAATAAGACTGTCAACATTGAGTTCGTCAGCCATATTTACTACACCACGATTAATTTACGTCAAACAAAAAGTCAAACCATACACAATCACGCAATTCTGTAATTACCACAGATAAAGTTTAAAAAAAGCTATTTAAGAATTTTACAAGAATATTGAACAACTAGGTACTAACAGCTCATTTGAAATGCAAATCTTAATATATTTAGGTATCGTTATTTATTTAATTAATATCTAAATTACTATCTGAGCTGAAATCTCAATAAGGCTAAATTTAAAAAGTATGGAAAAGCTAGCAAATAATAAATATAGCAATCGTTTAAAAATGTTTTATTCAGAAAATTATTTTTAGTTTTTCAACAAAATACTGTGTTAGTATGAGTTGTCGAAAGAGGCACACGAGCACCACGGGTACGGCTCGGGGACCCAGGATTAGCAACATAGTTGGTGCACGGATTCCAGATTCCATAGCATTCGAGCAGATGTTCGGTAATAGAAGGCGTTCGAACCTCCGAACATCGGAGACCATTGCTATATAATAGTATATCATCTATGATGTATGCCTGTAACGAGTCTGTGTTGTAAACGCGTAACACAACGATTACATTAAAATGTAATCGTTGTGTTACGCGAAGGTGGGCAGATGGCACCTTCACTTGTGAAGCGATGACGGTATGCCAATGCGGCGTTTTTAGGTTAACACGTTATTACTGTACGCATGCCCGTTAGGAAGCGCGGTTTGAATCTGTGAATAATTATTCACACATTCAAACCGCGTTCAATAAATTTATCTTAATTAGATTAATAATCGAAAAAAATTATAGCACGTGCATCATCAGGATCACTTAATACGCATATGGGTTGGCGATATCTCGTATGCACATCCCGAGGGGATGTGGAATAAATTTCAAAAGCTGCTACCAACACATATATAATATGTTACATATCGGGATGATGAGCGCAGTGCAGGGTCGAGCAGATTATGTGTAGCGCTATGTTATTGTTATGTTGCAAGTTTGTCCATTACCATCAGGCACATGACTTAAGTCATTACTTTATCTCAATACAAAGAGGAATTTAATTTCACAAGTTGAAAGATTTTAAATATTTCAATCAGGTTTGTCTATGTCTCAAAATGAAAGCTTTTTCTTAACTATCAATAAATACTTGTTGTAATTTGTGACTTTTTGTATGTATCCTTGATAATCAGATGTTACTCAAATATTAGATGCAAATTATTAAAAATAGCTAAACTGTTTTTAATAGGATTATTATTGAATAGGTATTGAATTTTCCTATTATTAGAATATCATAAATATTTCACAGGCAGGCCTTTATTATATCATATAAACGTTTTACCTATATATACATTGTAAGGTTGTTAATAGTAGCATTTTCTTGATTAACTGGAATAATAGCGAATCTATCATAATTATAAAATTTACTACGCAGTTTTAAAATAAACTTTCGATAATTTGCAACGTCTTATGAGTTTTTGTTTTAGAGATTTAAAAGTAAAATATGATATGACAAGTTATGATACAGAAACTGGGCGTTGCCGTTAAATAAAAATGCGGTGATATTCTGTGGTACACATAGACAAGAGGTGTTTTGTTTTAAAATTCCATTTTGAAATGGCAAAATGTCGCTGATTTTGGTTGTCAAGCTATTTTCTCATCGCAATGTGCCGTTCTGGCGCATACTATGTATGAAACGCCGAAGTTTGGCGTGTGCGTTGTATTTTATTTTAGGCAAGACTTGACATTAATTTAGAAAACTTAACAGTTGCTGGCCACAGATTGATATACTATTGCATTTACTTTTTGTAAACAAGAGTAGCAAAACAAGGTATTATATCAATGTAAAAGTTGGAAATTGGATGATTTAATAAAGAAATATTGTTGTTGGAAGACGAAAGTGATTCTAGAAAATGTCTGATAAGGTCGAAGATACGGAGGAAAAAATGGAAAGTGATCAAAGTTTTAGCGGCGAAACTAGTAGTTCATCCGACACTTCTAGCGGGAGTTCAGAATGTGACGAGGAGTTGATGGAACCTGTTAGCATACTAGGGCACACCTTAGAATTACCCCAAGAGCTTTGTGAAGACTTTTCAATATTCAAAGAGTTCTTTTCTATGAAAACATGGGATAGTCTAGAAGATAAACATAAGGAAAACCTTACAAAGCTACTACCCCAATACAGTAATAATAGTGAAGAAGAGAATCAGACAACTTTGAAGATGTTGTTTAATCATGAACCATTTCATTTTACTTCACCCCTCAGCAATTTGTATTCAAATTTAAGGCAAGGCAATTACAGACCGGACATAGCTAAAATGAGGAAGTTTCTAAAGAAGGCTAGAACAAAACAACAGAAACATAAGGTGAATGCTTAATTTATTTGCTATTTTTTCTTTACAGATTTTATAATTATTCTTTATTACATCCATTGCTTTAATTTTTTTTAGAAAAAATCATATTATGCAAAACTTTTACCTGAATTGTTGATCTCCCGAGAGCGTCTATTGGCAGCTGTTAAGGGAGCACCTCCTGGACCAATACCTCGATTGCCACTTTTAGCTCCAAAATCATCTACAAAGAATAAATATAAATCTTTGCATATAAGAGTGAAACAGAGGTATTTTGAAGAACTGGCTGCCATTTGGAGTGAGGTTGGTGGAGAAGAGTCAGAGGATGAAAATTACCCTGGTGGCCCACCAGAACGGTCTCTGAAAAAGAAAAAACAATCAATTGCAGGGCAGGTAAATATTTTTCTTCCTTAATCTATATACCTAAAGAGAAAAAAACTTATTTCCTCTTTCAGCCTATTGGGCTCATGTATGAGTGTTAAATATGGCATAGTTACAGTATATATGTAGAAGAAGTGCAAAAAGCTAAAATTAAAATATTGTTTATACTCATACTAAATGTTCAGTATGTAATTTGTTAAATCTAGATTTAGGTAGATTTTGATCATTTGATTAATTAAAAATTTACAACTTTCAGCATATTGATAATAATGTATCTGGAACACTTGGTGGTAGTGATCCTTCACATTTGACCCCATTACAATGCTTAAAAAATGTTTTAGCAACTCACAGGGCAAGGAGGCAATACAGAGAAGTACACTATACATTACTATTTCAATTTATTTTGTGTATTTTTACCTCCTTTTGTTGTACATTTTAAATCTTTGTAGAATCACCCAGAACTTATTACTACTGGTATAACTTTAGAAGACATTAAGCAAAGAGTTGCCATTTTAAATGGAGCCAAGAAACTCATGTTTGGTGGACCAAAAACTGAATCCCCTATCCAGAAATTAAGAAGAGGTGCTAAAAAAGAGTTACATGGCAAAACTGTTAAATCAGATATAAAGTCTTCAATAAAGAAAGGAAAAGAAGAACTTGATAGCATAGGAAGTAAGCCATTGTTACCTAACATAAAAATAAAATGTGAGCAGGAGGAATCAGATTCAGAAAATTCATCATTCTTAGACCCAGTAGCAAGTCCAAAGCATTCAAAGAAGTTATTAGACCATACGGAAATTAAACAAGAAGCTATTGACACTAAGTATCCAAACCTTGCAAAGTTAGTATTGAATTTTATATTTTAAAATTTTTATTATTTTCTAATATAATAATATCTCAAAATGGCATTCTCTAGTATGAACTACAGTGAATCTAAATTGGAAACTGCTATTAAGCAAGAACCTATGGATTATGTAAACTCCATGCAAAATTCAAGAGTACTGCAACCAGTGCCTATCAAGTTGGAGGATTTGGATGGAATTGGTAAGTATAACATTGCTAATATGTTACAAAGAGATAATAAGGCCTTTGGCAGTAATGACTCTAAGTTAAAGGTTGGCAACTATTTGAGCTGGAACAATTAAAATTACAAAATTTCAAAGATTTTAATGAACTATAATTTTTTTCTTGTCAACAATAAATAATACTTGCCTAAATAAAGTTTTTTTTTTATAAAAAACTAATTTATTCATAATAGAGC
>DWGO01000884.1:0-10759 GCA_018247635.1 Eurytides dolicaon deicoon | reverse complement strand
CGCTATAACTTGGTGTCATGGGAAGACTAAGCCGTTGGTTCATTTCAAGCGCGTCCCGTATTTTTTTGACTTTTTATTTTAATCGTGAAAGTGCAACGTTCACTTCGCCGGGCATTCAATTTCATTGGTTTTTCACAGACGTTTTGATCATGTCGCAGAATTGCTATGGACGTGCGTTATACCTTGTAACATACTTGTACGCTTACAGCTTTTTATGTTCTAATTGAATTGAGATTATTCCTTTTTGAATTTATACCTTATTTATCCTCATTTTGTTTAACCATAAATAAATAATAATCTTCGATATTATTTCTGTTTCTAAGTTAATTATAATAGATGGCGCTGCATGTCCCTTTTACAAGTATATCCGAATTTAATTTCGCTTTTTATTCTTTTAGGTTTGCGTTTAAACTTTATTTAATATTGTTTCCATATGATAAATGTTGATTTAAGGTTATTTTCTGCTACAAACATTAACAGGTAGGCCAACTTACACAACATGACCAAGAATCAATTTTTCACTTACGTTTGTTTGATATTTTTCTTTTTTCTTTATTCATTAATAATGGTTCATGAAAATAGACTATAAAATTCACAATAAACAGAACCCAACGATGAATCAACCATCATTTATTCTTATATTTATATGTATGAACCTTTATATTTATGAACATGATGTAACAGTTTGAAAAACAAACTTTTTTTAAATTAAAGTGGTAGAAGTCTGGGGATGTACCACTGCATTACCAGTTATTCAACCGCCAGATAGTAGAGTGTAAGCACTGCTTTGTTCCGCTTTAAAGGGCAATGTCAGCGGAATTACTGGGCAAATTGATAGATCTTATATCTCTGGGTGACGAACATTGTGTAGTTGCGGGCAGGCGTGACGCTATCAGGCGCACGACTTGCCCGTCTCGTCACATTAATTCCAACAAAAAAAAAGCGAACTTATTCAGCACTAGGTTTTGCAGCGGCTTCGCTCGATGGCGTTTCGTGTAATTTTTATTTCTTCCTGTATTTTCCGATTTCAGCAAGCCAATGTAGTCTCAAATCTTACCCTTATGCAGAAAGTCTTATCTATCCATTGTTTCGTTGCTACGAGAAAGCAGGACAAGCGAACAAACACACATAGATTTATAATATCCGTAAGAAAGTTAAAAATATTTAGATGAATGTAAAAAATGTCATATGGCTGATTAACACTAAATGCTTTTGACTTGACATTCTCAATAAATTTAATGTATGTTTATTTATATAATCACGTCGATAAAATCGAACGCTGTTATGTATTTAAGACAAGGACTCAGAGGACACTGCGTCGGTCTCTAGTGCTTTCCGAAATGCTAATTAAAACTCTCAACGAAAACGATGCAGAGTAAACATTAGGTAATGTTATGAATAACGTAACAGTAAAAAATCTCTTCATTTACTGAGAGCTGTGAAACGACACAGCGACTGACTGAAAATGTAATAACTTTCCAAAATAATGTTGGTCCTTTGTGGTTGGTACAGGAAAGGAGTGTAATTCTATTCTATTATCCACTGACAAATACGGTCCGTACGCGCGGTACAGGCTCACAATATACATCAATATTTTCGGCTATTGATTTCGATAAAACAAAATGTGGCTTTGATACAGTTAATTGCTAGCGTTATGTGGTGAAGAAAAACATCGTGAGGAAACCTGCATATTTAAGACACAATAAAAAAAACTTAGATATTTGGACCTGACTTCCACCAACCCTTACTCACGGCATCATGGCGTCAGTGGCCTTATTCACGCAATCTCAAATATTCGTAATGTCTTCTTCTATTTACGCGAATACTTGTTATTATAAAATAAAACTATTTACGGATTATACGGATTTATAGCGTTTATTTTAATTTTCCGACTTTTCAAACACTTTACAGCGTTCATGGTCACGGGCCGGACCATGAACGCTGTAAAGTTTTTGAAACGTCGGGAAATTAAAAATTAAAATAAACGCGATAAAATCCATAAATAGTTTGATTTTATAAGTCGTTGTGTTTAGAAATCGTTCTATTGCGATCCAAACCTTTGTTCGTATTCTCCTATTGTTTGGATCGAACATTAACTTAATCGAAACGTAATCGTAACTATACCTCGGCGATTTCCTGACTACAAGAATAAATTGTTGCCATTATAAAATTACCAAAACTGCTATTAATACAAAATGTCAAAACGGGATTATTATTTAAAAAAAATAAGAAAATACCAATCAAGGAACGATTGACGTTCGATTAATTTTCGTGAATACGCTTAAGCGACACTGCGTTTGAACGTCAATAGAATCGTTTCTTGGGGTTCAAATAAGTTACGTGAAAACTAAATTCGATTTCAGCGATGAAATCGCTGCGATTCTATTGAAGTTTTGTTACGTGAATTAGGCCACAGGTCCGAAACAATTATCTGTGCGTTATGTAAGTACGTGTCTCTGTTAGGAATTATATCTATCTTGCTCCGAAGCCAGTAGTTTAGCAATTGCACCAATCTAGTGAACAAAATATCAATAATTTATTAGTTTTATCTTAATATAATCATCTGAAATGTATGTTTCAAGTGTTAATAACAATGCAACGTTCTCAAGCAATAATATAAGTAATAATTTGTTTCATGTTTCGCTTTTCTAAGGAAACGTAATGGTTTAAAACAAATGCTTTTTATTTGACATTTAGCAAATTTGGTGTACTTCCTTCTCTTGTAATTTTGTTTATTATAATATCAGCCGTTTTATCCATTTTAACTTTGTATATAAAGTACACAGAATTTGCCAGTAATCGTTTACAAATACATACGAATACTAGTTAGTAAGGGGACTGTAAGATTAACTATTTTTTATCTATTGTAGTGTAGTGTGTTCTATCTATTGTTTTATCTACTGTTTACTTATATTAATGTTATCGCGACATTGATACGGAAATGACGCATCAGTTAGTTACTTAGATCTATCAAAGGCGAAATATGATTAAATTCTGATAGAAATAGAGAAAGAGAAAGCCTTGAGAAGCCGCAATGTATTTTTTTACTCCTTGTCCTACAAACCGAACACGGTAGTGCTTACACACTACTGCTTGGCGAAAAAATATCTGGCAATGTAGTGGTACCGCCTCAGTCGGACTTTGAAACAATCCTACCAATTAGATCACCATGCAAACCTTCACAGTAGTGCCTAAGCACTATTTATGTTCCATCTCTATATATAGAAATTACGCTAGCATCATTTCCCTTCAAACCGGAACACAGTAGTGCAACGCACTACTATTTGGCAGCAGAATAACCGGCAATGCAGTGGTACAGCCCCAGGCGGACTGCAAAAGAGTCCAACTACTTGCGAGATAATAACCACCACAGGACAATATAGGATTTGAATAAACCGTGAACCCGGGACCTCCGTGGCGACGTGTACGCCGAGGTGGTCCCACGCCTCGCCCCGTCTATTTCGGTACGCCTTTCGCGCACAGCTGTCGCCCAGCGATTGCCCGACAGTCATCCATTCATGCCCGTGTAATGATTACGAAACGACGAGATGATTTAATGTATCATGCGCCCCTAAACCCTGTCTGATAATGAACAAACCGACAGCGAGCTTTATATAGTCTATATGCTCATTGCGTAAGACCGTAAATGAAGATATTATAGCTAACATCAAAGAAACGGTTTTTATATGATAAAGTGATTAGATGAAAGTCATGTACCTAATTGTAGATCATAGAGAATTTTCGTAGCTCTGTGTTGTGCCCGACACATATAGATAAATATTCTGGCACCGTCGCCCTTCAAACCGGGATACAGTAGTGCTAATACACTATTGCCTGGCATTCGAATAACTGGCAGTGTAGTGGTACTACCACGGACTCTGCAAAAGAATGCTACCACTTAAAAAAAATATATAGCATTATATCTAACATGAAATCGTGATCGACTAAGTTTGTGTAAGCACGACAAGTAAAGATATTTTGCGGAAGTACTTTTTCACGGTCTATATGAGCTATGACTACATCTTTACCGTTATTCTACCGTAAAACATTTATGTGGGATAGTTATGGTGTTCCAGTTTGAAGGACAACATCATCAGCGCAATTACTGGGTACATAAATAACCATCACCATGAATTTCCATGACCGAATGTTGTGTGGCACTGTGATCTAATGTCTAAGCGTTTCCTTTACCATTAGCATTAGCATTTTAATATACAACATTATACAAAACTAGTGGATTTCAAATTGTCGTAATAGATCTAACCTGCTCGCCTTTTTTTTTTTAAACCCTTCTTATTGTCCTAAATGTATTACGCAAACAAATGCATATATAATTTTTTGTTAAGCTGTATGATTCTTGCAGAGTCCGACTGAAGCGGTACGATTGCATTGCCAGATATTCTGCCGCCAAGCTGTAATGTGTAAGCGCTACTGTGTTCCGGTTTGAAGGGCAATGATGCCAGCGTAATTCCAAGGCAAGGAAAAAGACCATCTTACATCTCTGGGTGACGAGCACAAGCACAGATGTCTTAATACATCACACTTCTTCAAAACTCAATAACAGAAAATAAAACAAGATGAGGTCGAACGTTAATTGAATGGTTAAACCAAAGTGATTAACCATTGGTCCAATACATAATATGTCCCTAACTATATGTATGCCATGTTATAATAAAATTGTAGAGGTCGAAACATTGTTTGTATTTTCGATTAGTATTTTTTTTGTGTTGACGCAAGCACTATAATATTAAATAAGTCAAATATACAGATTTTTCGCGTTTTAATTTTTAATTCCCGATGTTTCGCATACTTTATAGTGTTTATTGATGGTTACAGGACTTATTGAGATTAATGAATAAAACACCTTATGTTCTTATGTCATAGTTAAAACAATTTACAGATAATTTTTCAACTGTTCAAATTTTTAACCAAAATATTTTTTTTTGTAAAGCCTATAGATTCGACTGATAAAATTGTCACCACACAGCTGTTTATTTATCATACAGTTTAAAACTATGAAAAATTTGGAGTAAGTCATAAAAGCTATGCGATTAACTAATTATTACCGGTTAGGAAAGTTCAAAACTCCATTATTCCCATAACATACAGGCATTCCATTTCCCCCTACACACAGTTTTTATTACGTCTTTAAAAAGAAACACTTAAGCTGAAAGTGATCATAAAACTTATGTTTGATAATGTCCGGACACACGGGGAAGTGGGCTCCGAATATGAATTATTTTTGAAAGTTGTCAGCTTGGAGGAATTATGACGTGATTTTAATAAACGAAAAAAGAACAGCTTTTAAAAGCTGTTATTTTTCATTTATGTTTCTATTAGATAAAGTGACGAGACGAGTAAATTATGCGCCTGATGGTAAGCAAGACGCGTGCCCGTAACAAGGCAGTGCTACACAGAACCTGCTCTAGCCCGTTTTGCCCCTCACCCGGAAACTTAGATGTTCAGTGCTGTTTGGCAATCGGATAATTGGCAATACAGTGATACCACAGACGGACATTGCAAAAGAGTACTCTATATGCTCTGGTAAAGTTTACGAAGTACATGGAGAGACAGAAACGATAAATAGAGACGCATTTTTCACGTGATAAGATTCTGTTGTAAGCGACAACAGACCATGGTATTGTCATTCATTGTATCTGACCGACCGATTACAAAGCGGAAGTCATTTAGATCGCACTCAGGGCTATAAACTGGAGTTTAGTTTTAATTTAATAAAGTTTTAGATCACATCTGCGTTTCCATTGTTAATAATCATAGATGGTTGTAAATGCTGAAGTGAAAAGCTTGTATATTTTATTCAAATCTCTATCTTATTTCTAGCCTTTTGCAGTCATCTATAGGGCTGTGGACGTAATAGATTCCGTCCGTCGTTAATCGATATCGCACCGGTTAGCAAAAATCGCTGTCCGATTCGATTATTTAGTGCAGCTCACTATTATGTTATCGCAAAACCGTAATAATTTACCCCTCTTAGGGGTACAACAAAGAGGCCGGATAGCGGGCGCCCTACGCTCGCCCAAAATAAAGGGCAGTGGATGCCCGGACGGGAGTACAGGAGTCAGTGCGAGGTCGGCCTTCGTGCGGAGCGGACGTGTGCTGTGTCGGGCGAACGCTGACGAACAATCGTGTCTCGTGAAATCGCGCTAGCCCCTGCACCGACCGACCCTATGTTTAAAACACTCAAATGTTTCAAAGTGCCAGTGGCTGTTAATCGAACATCATTATAACGCAACACTAAAATACGTGCGCTTTCGATTAAAGTTAAAATCGAATTGTTTTCGTTTTCCTCCCGAGTGCGACGAGAAGGAGTAAAAATTATTTTATATCAGTTTTTCAAGGTGACTTTGTTGTTTTTTATTTTAGCATCACATCCCTATTTATTTATTTCTTTTTTTATTTATTGTTTTTGCTTTTTGTTTGTTAACAATATTCGATTGTTGATTTTATCATCGACTTTATGATCGACTGTAGTTAATGCCCACATGTATCCGGATTATGTCCCGCATGAGTGAAAATCATAATAGTTCATTGAAAGTTGAATGAGAGCTTTCGGTCAGCCGGATGATTGAACTAGTCCCGATATCAATTTATGGATGAAAGTGAAAGAATGCGTATCGGTTTTAATGATGTCATGTTTTGATCTAATACACATTTATAGAGACAGTTTAGAATAGGTAGTGTTTTTTTTTTAAATGTTCATATTTTGTTTCTTGAATTAACATTATCCTATGTTAAATTTATGATAAATTAATGAAAAAAATAGTTTAGTTGTAGAACGTTATGATACTATTTATATTATTCCTTTAGATAAATTCCTTAGAAGATAATCGTAACCCTTATACGTACCTATTTTTTTAAATGATATGATATTAGAGGTTATTTTAAAATGTCGATATGTACTTTGAATAAAGTTTCCGAATTGACTGATAGTATTTTAAAGCAGTGATATACGGGTGATATATGCATCAGTTCTATCTGCTGGGGCTTCCAACCCTTCGTTCAACGTCATTTAAAACTACCCCAACAATATCGATCTGTTTGGTAAAGTTAATCAGATGGTTACGTGTTTTAAATTTCAGTGAATTGTTACTTTGGGAACTTTATTTTACTTTATTGGCAAATATTAGTTATTCATAGACTTTAAAACTATGAAATTTATTGAAAACGTTAAAAACGTTGAAAATTTCTCTCATATACAGTAATTTGAAAAAAAATATGTGTATTTCATCAAATATTTACTGATTAGTCCCCTTAGTTTTAACACTTTAATTAAATAACTTTAATGTAATTTAAATCCAAACGATTTTACTGTATTGTACAGTATTTATATAGTAATATTATTAGTAATTTAAAACTAAAATAATTTAACTAAAACGCTATATCGCTAATCTAATATTACTGAGTTGTTATGATCATGTCAATTCCCAAACAATATATATTTATAAAAATGACGAGCTTACAGTCAACTTTTGGAATTGATTTTTTTATGACACAAAGTGACGAGACGGGCAAGTCGTGCGTCTTATGGTAAGCGTCACGCCTGCCCATAACAAAATAGTACCGTACAGATCGTGTTGGCTCTGTGCTGAACTCGTCACCCAGAGATATTAGATGGTCTATCTCTTTACCCTGTAATTGCGCTGGCATCACTTCAAATCGGAACACAGTAGTGCTTACACACTACAGCATGGCGGCGGAATATTTGATAATGCAGTGGTACCGCCCTAATCGGACTGAAAGAGTCCTACCACTTAGAAAACTTGATGTTATAGACTTCTATATTAATGAAAAATGGATTTTAATTGGATTTAGAACAAGCCTTAGTCCATAAATCTACAACGCTGACAATATACTAACAATTCGGTTACACTATGTAAAAGCTCGGTAATACTATCAAAAAGTTATTTTTTTTAATAAAAAAAATGACTTAAATTAATTAATGACAAAAAAGAATCTGATTCGGAACAAGCTGTAGTGCATACATCTACAACGTTAACGGTATTTTACCCATTCGGTAATTCGTTGTAATACGCTGTAATACACTCGTACACAAACTCTCGGTCGGCATCGAACGCAAAATAGCTATTACCGCCCGCAACAACTGCAGGCCGGCGGCATGAGTCACCGGTTTTACTCGCTCACCCTATAGATCATGCGATAGAGATGCTAATTACAACTGTAATTCATGTTTGTACATTGTTTATTACGATAAGGTCAATTGGACGCGGATTCATGTTTGATTCGTGCCGTTTATGCTAATCCCAATGTATCTGTTATTCCAAAGCTGGGTCATTGGAAACAATGTGAACCTTATACTGGTTGGTTGTTTGTTACTTTCGATAATACCTTTAAATTTCTACTAGATTTTTTTGTTATACCAGGCCCTTCGATGGTACGTGATTATAGTCAATACTATGTTATAAGAAGGTCATATCTTAAAAATACAAAAGTATAAATACTTCAGCTTCACGATTATTTCTGTGAACTGACCCGACTGTAGTCTTATTACAGTTGCAAACAGACAAATATATCATGCACTAGTTAGTTAGAATCAGAAAGATTATAAAGTCGAGATTAATCACTTGTAATTTGTCCTAATTATTTTTTTCACAGTGGTTGGACTCTTGCAGTGTCCGTTTGGAGTGGTACCATTGTCAGTTATTGTACCATCAAACAATTGTTTGGTCTTATATCTCTGGGTGACTAGGCAGCGCTGAGCCAAACAATTTTGAATAAATGCAGTTATGAGGCACTATGTTGTTATATGCAAGTGTGCATTATTAGGCATACGACTTACTATAGACAAAACAAATCAAATTAATTTATTTGTTGTCGTCTAAACACTTTATCTTCTTAATTCTATGTAGTTATAAAAAGTAAATCCGTAATTAGCTTTCAGAACTATTACTATAAGTTAAGCATTATTATGTAAAATGAAGAGCTGTGGATTTTGTTTATAAATGAATAAATTAATTAATAAACAAAAACCTTTATCGCATTGTCAGGCTGATAAGCGAATTGAACAGCTTAATATATAAAAATAATACTTGTGTGTAATTTAAATATAAAATGTAAGTAGAAGTGCGATTTAAGAGTAAAATCGTTCATTGATACGATCGTTTTAACTCATATTCGAGTTCCCCCACGCTTTAGACTTTGGCTTCAATAAAGGAGCGGACAATTGGGACTAGGAATAATATATTTTTCAACTTGAACGAATCGTGCCCAATGTAAAATCTTGAGTAATTATTACATTTATTGTTACGGATTTTAAAATTTAAAAAAAAATGAAAGAAATATCAGAACTAAATATTGTTAGTAAACTTATCATTTTTCGACTTTAATTGTTTATTTTGAACTTTAGATTTAATATCAGTAAAGTCATTATTATTGCTTATATCACGCCAAGTCGTCATTGATGGCCAATCTAACGGGTAGAAATAACCCTTCTCTTAAATGTAACTATAAATGACTAATTTCACCACTAGTTTGGTTATATTTAACCTCTTGAACATTAAAAGAGAATTCCTTTTTTGTGATACATGGCAATTTTAATTGAAATTATCATATTGTCATAATTTAAGGTACCCGATGACTAGTATGCATTGCAATGACTAATATTTGACGAAATTCATTTTTTTTTAACAAAATTTCTAAAGTGTCTCGTTTACTAATTGTTGTGAATGACCATAAAATAATTTTTATAAAACGAACTTATTGTGAAATCTACTTAGTTACTAACATTTCTATTTGTTGTGTATGGTGTGTATGAATATGTTATTTCGTTTGAAGGATTATTAGAATGGTTCTAGCCGTGCGATATACAGCAAAGCGTCTGTCTTAACGTAGGCGTGCATCCGTATGTTAAATGGGACAAGACCATCTGCTCTGACCTTATAGGGACGATTAAAATATGCAAATTTAATTGCGTCATCAAGGCGTGTGCAGCGAAACAAAAAAATGGATATTACGTTACACAATTTTCAAACCTAGACGCGAAACTTTACATGTTCTTTACATTTTTATTTTGTTTTATTTCTGGCTTGAATTCTTTTTTACTTCAGTTTTAATCTTTTGAGTTTACGAGCGCCTTTGGCGTTGATAAATATTATTTATCTCAGCCTTCCTTTCCAGCTCCGCGTGTCGGCCGTGACAAAGTGGTCGTTGTAAGACTGTACGCAGACTGTGTTCATTAATATTACTTAGAACTGGAAACGCTGTGATAGTGAATGAATTACCTCAACACACTACTCAACCAAGTCGAACCAACCTCGTGCCAAACAAACATTTGAACAAACGTTCGCCAATTTATTTGTGAATGCATCGCATATGTGTGTTTTCGTATAGCGGCCACTAGAGGGGACTGCCATTGATGGCTACGGATGGGCACCAACCTATCGAAATTGAACAAGACCCGAGTCTCCGGTGTTAATCATGTTAGTATTTAAAGTGTTAAACATTGCATGCTTCGCTTTGTTTGTTTAGTATTAAAACGAATGTAGAGCTTAAGGCCTTTCTTTGTAATGGACATGTTGACAATGCATCGTTGTATTGCGAAACATATTGTTAATAAGTGTATCGCAAATAAAGTAGTTATGTACCACCGGATTGATTTTATTTTTATTGCAGAGTTGTTTTTTTTTACTGGTAAAGTGATATCACTTTTTGAATATTATGGCACTTGATGTATTTGTTCTTTTACAGAGAAGTACTATAACGTCTTAGCAGAAATTACGAA
>DWGO01000883.1:0-10761 GCA_018247635.1 Eurytides dolicaon deicoon | reverse complement strand
GTGTAATGGTAAGCGTCACGCCTGCCCATAACAACACAGTACCACATAGATCGTGCTTGGCACTGTGCTGCGCTCGTCACCCAGAGATATGATGGTCAGTCTCTTTTCTTTATGATAAAATCCTTCACAGGTATTTTACATTTCAGTTTGAAATGAGAACTAAATAATATTTTTTTTTTATTTTCAGTTTAAACCCAAGACTGGTATGATGAGGCCAAGGAACAATTTGCTATTAGAAGAGATACTCACATATTGAATAAAATTTATTAAAAAAACATAAGGCAGAAAATAACAAATTGTGCCAGATCAACTGTGATCTCATTATTTTAAGAGGTGTTTCAACCTTATACTCTATAAAGAGTTGTAATTAAGAAAAAAAAAACAAATGTATATAAAGGAATCCTTTATTTGTTTTATTTACATAAGAAAATTCACCTAATCATGATGATAACTAATTTATATTGCACAACAAATTCTAACATGAAAATGGCTGTGTTACTTTGGGGATCTTGAGCTGGAGGAACATTGACAAAAATCATGGGTTCAAAAAAAATGCCAATCGGATATACAAGAATTCCAATACAGCAATTACTAATGTTGAGTCCTATTAGTAATTTGATTATACAATTTAAAAATGTCAAATATTAGCTTGTATAGGAGAAATCATTTTAGAATATACAAAACTTCGAGTCAAAAAAATTCCTGGCTCGCACCCCTAAAATGTAATGTGTACAATTTTCTACACAATACAAACTGGTAGGTGTGTAGATTACAAATTTTACATCCAACAACCACTTCAAAATGAATTATATTATACAATAGACGATTAATAATTACTTAAATGTCAGCTGCAAACCATAACGCGGGAGTGTTCAAATATGTTTTGCGTTCTGTTCAATAGGAAATGTTCTCTTTCGTCACGAGCGGATTTAGACAAACCAGCGATTTACCATTCCGAAATAAACCTTTTAGTACCAGAGATTTTTTCATACACATGCGGAAAATATTTGTTTCTTAGTTTTTTGCAGTGGTACAAGGAATGCTTTCTATCTAAGTCAATTTTGACGTATTCTTTTAGAAACACTCTTTTCACTTTATCTATATAACACTAAGTACTAAAAGGTTAAACTGTAAAATTATGAGGGTAATATAAAATTTTGAGGCGCACAATTCGGACATGAATTCATGTCCGCGGTACGAAAAAGGGTAAGAAAGCTTAGAATTTATTGAATTACCTTCAATTACAATAATTTCAAAGTCTTCAGCTATGTCATTATGTAACACTCGAATAAATTCGAAAAGCGGTTAACCCATTAGAAATGTGTACCCTCTGTTGTGCGATGCCTCATTCCGAAGTGTCATCAAGCCCCTATGCATTATTTGTCTAACTTTCAATTAATCGTCGTGACTATTAATATTATTTGGGAATATTGGACAAAGTAAAAGGTTTTTTATTACTTCATGAAAAAAACACTGTGGTTATATCGTTATTTCCGACTCACATTACACAACTAATTAATAACATTGAAATAAATATTATACCGGCATCATAACACTCTCCGCGAATGTACACACTACAATTCGATACATAATGAAAATAAATTACTTAAAAAACAATAAACATGGGAACAATTTGAACTATTCGGCAATTGTTGACTATGTACTCCGAAATTTAACATATTATAATTATGTAATATTTCCATGATCGTACAGCGAACTGTTTTCAGTAATTTTAAACAATAACAAAAATGGAATCAGACTAAATAATACCGAAAGCTGAAATGTCGCCCCTGAGCGCGACTTCGTATTATATGCACTTTTTTTATAACACTCAATCTCCGTGCAATGATGGGTAAACGATATATTATTACATTGAACACGAAGCATATAAATGAAAAGTCGATAGACGAGTCAGTTTATTCAGAGCCCATAGCCAGTATTGCCATTTCTAAAATATTAACGCATATGGTAACCAAAATGTCAAGGCAGCTATAACGTTGCGACTGCAACGCCCTCATGGCAATACTAAGTTTCAATTTCAGCTAAAACGGAATAGCATTTGCCGTGGTTTAAGCACTCAAGGACGCGCGATTTGTAAAATGTTATTAAACTAAACATGCGAAAAACTAATAATCTTACAAAGATTTCGTTCAATCTGGCCTAGTCGTGGTGACGACAGACTTCGACTTATATTAGATAATTCGTTAACAGCAACCGATAGTGGTGAATACCGATTGGCGTGCGTTTCATATAACATTATATACAATGTTAACATACACACATCGCGTATACTAGCAACACAAACAAATACGAACGTACGACATGTACATACATGCTATCCAAGAATTCAACAATTCCTAGCACCTGGCGAATACTCTGCGAATTGAAGGTCTTAACCTATCATCATATTACATATTTTTATATTTCTAAAACATACATATATTTAGGTTCCTAATTAAAGTTTCCCTATATCGCAATCGATGCGTTAAAACACAATGCCACAGCTCGCTGACACAGATAATACGAAGCGGGAAATACGCGATTAGCTAATAACTACCTACAACGGAAGCGTTGAAAGCCGGAACAAAAACAACAATATCAACGAGATTTCCGAACGAACATAACATGATTTCATAATACGCCCCATAATACATAAACAACATTAAAACAACAAGGCCATTCTTATAATGGGCGGGTACAGTCGAGCGCAACAATTTCGCAAGTTGAAAAGTAAAAACATTTCAATTTTTTAAATACCAATGAAACTCTACTATACGTCATTACTACTTGTAAGTGGTAGGGTAAGTGATCTTGTAACCAACAGTTGGTTGACCTCAATACTTATTAATTCAACCAGTGGTAATAAATAAATATTTTTAGTGGCAGGACTCTTACAGTATCTGGGATAGTACCACTACATTGCCAGTTATTCTACCGCAAAGCAGTAACGTGTAAGCACTACTATGTTCCGGTTTGAAGAACAACGTTACCAGTACGTATTTATGGGACGTAGAGATAGACCATCTTTGATCTCAAGGTGACGAGCACAGCGCATAGCCAATTGCGCCTTATTTATTATTGCTCGCCTTATTTCCTAAAAAAAAAACAGCAGCCTTCAAGATAGTATATTTTATTAAGCCTTCCTCTTTAAGAAACACATTACTACATACTTGAAGGAAAAATAAATATTTCTAACTACAGCTGAAACATCATCATTTTCAAACATAAAGAGACGTAATAAATATTTTACTATTCAATAGAAATTTCTTAAAATTAAAATAACACGCGGTATGTTGAGCGCGACTGTACCGTACCGTATATAAATACATCTACTATACAATATTAATGTAACTACTTTTATAAAAATCTAAAAGGGGAAATGTTTACATTTCATAATTCATTCAGATTACTTTGGAAATTCTACCGTGTATTAAAAATAATTTCATCATAATGTTACTGTTACAAAAATTATGTTGCCCTTTAAAAATTAGGAATAAAAATCAAATCTGTAAAAATTTCAATCGAATGATAATCTCACAACGTGTAAAAATCAATCTCGCATAAAAATATTTCACAAGTTGATCTTTAGTATAGAATTTACATTAGATTATAGTAAACACGTTCGCTACCACACAGCTCATATTTGAGCCCTTAGTTTTTTCTAACAGACTCAAACGACTCATATTTGGGACGATGGCATAAACTTAGTCATTATATAATTTCTCATTGAAGTTTGTAGCAATTCCATTAATATTAAACAGTGGTCTATTGGAAGCTATAACTCACATTTGCAAATAATCAGGAGTCGCGTTATACAAATAATTTGTCATTTTTTTAACCCGTTGTATGAACTCTTTGAGTAAAATCTACTTACTGTATTTAGGTCGTTTAGCGACTATTTATCAGTTATGTATCCTTTCGATATTTGGTATTATAAATTTTATCATACGAGTTGGTATTAAAATAATGTAGTAGGCAGTTGACTTTAATATCAGTAATATATAGCAAATGGGTGATAAAAATCAGTTTTATTCAATTAATTAGTTGCTGCAACAAAGGATACCGCACGAGAGTCAAAGGGCATGTGGCCCGTATGATGATATACTCGGTTCGATTCCAAAACTCGAATTTGAACGTCCCCAAGAGGGCGCAGGAAGCAAAATCTGGACACCATTATATATTTTTTGTAGTACTCGATTAGTTCTACGACATATGTAGAAATCAAGCGTTTTAATGCCAAAATTAAATAACAAAAAATAAAAATCCTCTTGACCCACATGCGTTATCCTTCTCTTATAATCTGCAGATAAAAACGTTCGGCATTTCCAGACATCAAAGTTGAAATGTTTAAAATAAAAATAACTAAACGATAATTATTATTATAAACAAATAGTATAATATCGTCACTTATGTCATATTATACGTAAGTATTTATTAAAATTACATTCATATTCCACTGTACTGTATAGATAATTTTATATTAATCTTCTTTAGATATTCGATATTACTTCACTCATTACGCGCATAAACATATTTTACGTTATGTATCACGTTACTCAGCGTTGATGGAAAGGCTTTACTTTACAGAAACAACTTTGAGGTCTGAAAAGTAAAACGATGATGTATAATAAATACATGGGACATAATTAATCAACAATGGATACTCCACGTATAGAGGGCGCGCAAAACTGAAATAGGCCTATGAAGTTCGTTCGAGTCCTAGTACATTAGAAATTAACAAATCAACTTCACGCTCATGCTCTATCTTTTACACAGCACCTTTAATATCTTTCCGTCTCGCTCCCGCTACATACATGTTGCTTCAGTTGCCAACTTAATGAGTAAATGTTGTAGACAAAAAAAAATCCAAAAAGTTTAAATAAATAATAACTGGAAACTGCTGTTACAAGCTGAACACAGACAGACAACAGAAATTGTCGTGCTTCGAAGAGCCATATACTTGTATACATATATTTTGTCCGGTTTGTCTTGTTTGCAAATCTTCATGATGGCGTAATACAAGTTAATAAAATTCTTTCGTTTTGAACTTTCGAGGTTTCAAATCTAACGATTTGGAGACCTGGAGCATATAGGCAGGCTTATACCATTGTTCCTTTTTCGTCAACTATTTGTCTATTTACCTATTTGTTTAATAATACAGATTAGTTACTCGATATCAAGTCGGGGTTACCCCCAGTGGATTATTCGGTTCTGTGAACGTACACTTTTTGGACAAATCTTTTTGAATCTTGTGGGTACATGCCAACTTCACTCAAGCGCATTTCAGTATTACGTGACCTATTTACAACAGTGGAGCTATACACATGCAACTAAGCGATATAAATATTATCCATTCAACCGGATACCATGCTGAATGCCCCATCTGCTTCAACGAAATATGTCGGGCCCTTGCTGCCCATTTAAATAGCTATTGTCGCAATTCTGAAAAGAAGAATAATGTTATAAATTTAACGTGCTGCGAAAGCCAAGACTCGTAAAGTGGCTTAAGAGTCGCTGCCACAATATTATTATTTACGAGATAAAGTGACAAGACGACCAAGTCGAACGCCTGATGGTAAGCGTCACGCCTGCCCATAACAACACATTACCACAGAGAGCGTGGTTGGCTCTATGCTGCGCTCGCCACTCAGAGATATAAGATAGTCCATCTCTGCCCAATAATTACGCTGGCGTAATTTACCCTTCAAGCTGGAATCTATGTTCGAAGTGCTTATACACTACTTCTACACTCTACAGGATAAATATCAATGCACTGGTACCGCCACAGTCAGACTTCAAGAGTCCTACCCCTTGTAAAAATAATAATTCTGATTATTAAAGAAATTAAGATCCTGACTTGATAATATTATATTTCAAATCTTAACTCCTACCAAGGTATGTATAAGCAGAAAAAAGTGCTTATCACATCAATACTTATATATCTTTATATTTTTATATTTTTAGTATAATTTTTTACTCTTAATCTGGTCAGATTTTTTTTGGGTTAAGAGACCACTTGTCTCTACCACTACATGATGTCCAATATAAAAAAAATGTTACCATATTTTTATATTTCAAATAGTTAAGCATATATAAATACTTTCTTTGACAATATAGGGGCATGGTTATGATGAAATGTTGAAGATTTTGCTCAATATACAGTTAATGTCTCTTATACCTCACCGCAAACGAAGAGGCCCTAGTCCATCAGTGGACCGATACGGGCTGAATATGATGGTGATGATGATGATATCTCACCGGTACAATCTGCCGAGACTAGTTGCCCTTGAGGAAGGCGTCGTCGAAGAGCTCGAGCTCGTGGCTCAGGTAGTGCGCTTTGTTGCGCAGCTTCTTGGCCGAAGTTGACGCCTGGTCCAGCATCTCGATCGCCCCCCGCACCTCGGACAGCTCCGAGTCCATCTCCGTAGTCGCCTCGTCGATCAGTCGGCAAAGGCGAGCGAACATCGTCGACAGCTCCCTGAAATAAATATTAGGCCGTTGTTGAAGAATATATCATACTTTTTTTTACTTGATAAAGTGACGAGACGAGCAGGTCGTACGCCTGATGGTAAGCGTCACGCCTGCCAATAACAACACAGTACCACATAGAGCGTGTTTGGCTGTATTGCGCTCGTCACCCAGAGATATTAGATAGTCTATCGCTTTGCCCTGTCATTGCTCTGGCATCATTGCCCTTCAAACCGGACAGTAGTGCTTACACATTACTGCTTGGCGGCACAATATCTAGTAATGCAGTGGTACCTCCTCAGTCAGACTAGCTAGCTCGGGGTAGCTTCGATCAAATATATACTAGATTAAAGGTGACGCCTCAAAAAACGGCCCGAGAAATAAGAGCACAAACAAGCGTGTGGTCTTATTTGAAGTATCTTCCAATTCGGCTAATGCGTCATCGTCAAACAACCAACAATCTTGTCAAACGTTATTAAAGATCATAAGTGATGTGACTACTAACCATTTTGAGCGTTAACTTCATATTAATACTGGGAGAGAATGCCCACAGACATTAAGTCCGCCCATTGTAATTTCCATATGGTATTGCAATAAAGATTAAATAAACAAAAATAAATAATAAATAATACAGTTGAATATCCAGTGCTCACTGAGTACGGTCACAAAATTTTATGAGCTCCCGTTAATAGCGCGGGGCAAAATGTATTATGTCCATTACGCGCTAGTCGAAACTAATCCTTAATACACATATATGTAGATAGATAATAAGGTCGTCTTTATTAAAAAAAAACTTTTGCATTTCTGTATGTATCGTTGTAGATACTGTAGTATAGCAAACTCGTGCCACTTTTTTGAGCTGTTCTTGTATGCAACACTGAATCTAGTATATATTTGATCGAAGTATTTTAGTGATTAAGCTAGTATAAGTAAAATTGCTATCATTTCCTGTAAGGTACTTTTTAATGTGATAAAGTGACGAGACGAGCGAGTCGTGCGCCTGGTTGTAAGCGCACGCCTGTCCATGCCAACACAGTACCACACACAGAGTGTTTGGCTGTGTGCTGCGCTCTTCGCCATGAGATATAATATGGTCTATCTCTTTTCCACAATAGGGCACAGCAGCTAAACCGGAACACAGTAGTACTTACACACCACTGTTTGGCAGCAAAATATCTTTTATTATATATAAGTCCTACCACTTATAAAACTAGCAAGACTTTCTTCTTGTTCTTGGAGTACCGAGACGAACATTTCCTGCTTGTCATGGTAAACGACAAGCCCTTAGCAAGACAGCGCTGGAGAATATTTCAAAGCGCACAAATTTTCAGCTGCTTGGCTTTGCGCGTCGCCTATCTATATTTAATGAAGTTGTCGCTTCCAGGCTATGCGCGCCTTTGTAAAGCTACATCGGATCGCCGAACTCGTGGAAATGCTAGAGTCCTACCACGTAGTATAAGAGTTGGTTTTCACTCACTGTTGCACTTGGTGGCTGCAGTTGGCTGAGGTAAGGTCTACGATGAGACGGAGCTTCTTGCTGGCGTGGCCCACGTATTGGCGTTTGAACACGCGCTCCTGCGCCTTGGACGTCCACGTGAGCCGCTCGTAAGCATACAGAGCCCCATACACCAGTCCCGTCACCACCACCACACGCCAACCCACCGTCTTCAGCAGCTGTGCAACATAAGAAACATTAAAATGACTCTGATATTGCTTTCCGATTATTTTCAACAACTGTGGCACATAGTAAACATTATCAGCGACCGCTTACTACGGAGGAGGTAAAGGAGGTTTTTTTCATCAAAGATTTCCTTTTTCATTCTATCATATAATCTTTTGAATGTAATATTTTTGATTTGACAAATTGCGTATTTAACATTGATTTTATCCAAATTATAACAAATAAAGAACAAAATAAAATTCAGATTCTTTCCTGGTCGAAAATGTTTGTAAATGCGACAATGGCCAGGGTGGTAAAGCAAGCATTTGAAGCTCAATTTGCAATACTAGTCCGGAGAGCAGCCGTTAACGCTCAAAATAGTTAGTAGTCACGTCACTTATGACCTTTATTAACGTTCGACGAGACTGTTGGTTGTTTGACGATGACGCAATGGCCAAATGACGAAATTTTATTATTTCGTATATATAAAACTTTAATCACAATTTAACAATGATTTTTAAGTACCGTAAAACTTAAACTGATATTTACTTACCTAAATAAAGACACTCCTTCTGAAACCTTACTGTTACGGTGGTTATTTTCGCAATTCTTTAAAGCATATTGGAGGCATGTTAGCGCGTCCGTGCGTTGGCTATGGTTGATACTAAAATCAAATAAGACCATACGCTTGTTTGTGCTCTTATTTCTCGGGCCGTTTTTTGATCCGTCACCCTTAATCTAGTATATATTTGATCGAAATTTGAGGCTAACTGATTGTGAATCATAGAACGGCCACAGTGGTAATGTAGGCATCAATAGAACTAACGCGCGCTAGAATATATTATATAACTACATGCACTATATATAAAAAAATATCTTATTCCAAAATGCGTCCCCTAATCTTAGATTGCAATGCCCATCTGGGTCTAAATCATGTCCTGTTGTATTATTGATGAGATCTTGTGTACATTATAGAACGCAATAAACATATTGAGTATTGCGTGTGATATTAAATATGAGGCCAATTGACTGACAATGGTCATGGCGATAATGAAAGATCATCAGAGGCATTTTTCGTACCAGTCCAGAAACATCTATCACTATATCGGAACATCATCAAATGGTGTGTGTATAATATATTAAATTTGAGGCCAATTAATGACAAAGTAGACAATGGCCTGGTTGGTAAAGAGAGCATTCAAAGTTCCCGTACCAGTCCAGAAGATTATCAAATGGTTTGAGTATGGTACGATCATCTATACAATACTGACATTAAATTTGAGGCCAGTTGATTGTAAATCAAACAATGGTCATCATCATCATCATCAGCCTATATTCGTCCACTGCTGGACATAGGCCTCTCGCATGGCACGCAATACCACTCGCTCGTTCCCCATACAATGGCCATAGTGGTTATGAAGGCATCAACAGAGCTATTTCCCATACCAGTCCGGAGAGCAGCAGGCCTCCCATGGTGCCCTGCGAGGTTAGGGCGCCAAGGGCGAAGCGCGAGACCAGGCCCCACTCCTCGGCGCTCAGGGGGCCCATCGAGGAGCCGCCACGATGCACCACCTCCACGCAAGGGGCGCCTCCGCTCCCACTCACCACCGGAGGAATCTATTTAAAATTTTATTACGTGACAAAGTGACGCGATGAGCAAGTCGTGCGCCTGATGGTAAGCGTCACGCCTGCTCATAACACAGTAGTGCTTGCAAACTGCTGCTTGACAGCAGAATATCTAACAATGCAGCGGTACTGCCCTCGTGAAACTCAGCATGAGTCTTACCATTTATTAAAATATTAAATTTTTAAATATTACGGGAGATCCTACACACGGCCATCGGATCGGATCCCAAACTAGGCAGAGCCTGTACTATGGTAACCAGACAACTGTTAGCTTGTACTCGCTATAGACATTCATTCTATTGATTGAGTGATCATTCCATTATTCTAGACATTGTATTGTCTATTCCATACACCACGAATTTATTCCTTGCAACTGGTTTGGAATGTGGACGGTCAAGGACAATTGTGTATTTATACAAAGGAGGAAGGACTTGAAGTGATTGTTAAAACCTCTGAAGCATAGTCTTTTAAGTCCGAATTAATGTATCATCATTAGTAACGAATATGGAGTATAATTCAAGATACTGTAATGATAATATGTTTCTATGACGAACTTTTGGCCTTTCCATTTACGAGAACCCAACTGTCAACTGTAATGCAATACAACTGATATGCATACATACATATTTTGAATATATACTTAATATATATATATATATATACAGGGTTATTTGTAATTAACGCATAACCTCTTGCAGACAGCCTCTCTACATCAATCCCAACAACAAAGCATGTAGGACGTTATAAATTTTAAAGTTTTAAAAAAATAATTTTTCCCATACAAAATTTATTATTGCCTCTGAACTGGCATTTACTCTGAGCATAGGTATACCACGCACCTTGCGTAGGCTTGGGTTTTAAGAAACTTACTTCTTTAAAGAAGCTGGTATTCATAAATTTAACATGAAAATGTAATAATCTGAATTAATTTCAAATTGGGTACCAATTTCGTAGTGTAAATTTGACTTCAAATTGACCGGCTTAGAAAAAAGCGCAGGGAACCGTAG
>DWGO01000882.1:0-10762 GCA_018247635.1 Eurytides dolicaon deicoon | reverse complement strand
CTGGCAATACAGTGGTACCGCCCCAGTCGGACTCTGCAAGAGTCCTACCACTTTTCGAGCTGTTAACGGATTAAAGGGACTGTGAATAGAGGGTGAAGAAACTTTTAAAACTAAAATCACAACCTAAAACGGCAACGCATCGTCATGTCAATTACAATAATTATCTAACTTACATTCGCTTCTGCGCATTAAGTTCTTGCTCCTTAATCAATAAAGCTGTAAGTGGCGTAAAAAATCGGAATGGCAGAAAGAATTAAAAGAACAAGAATCCAATTCTTAATCTATTTTCACAGTGTGTTATTCCAAATTATTAATGTCAATTCTAACCGCTTCATGTATTTTTTTTTTTTTTTGCTTTTTTTTTCAAGTTCATGAAATTAAAATTCCAGAAATTTATTGAACGGCCATGTATTTAACCCTTCTATAGAAGTTATAGATGTCTAGAGATGTGACTAATTTATCAGGGCCTTAAATGTAAACAAGATAACCTTACTGACAAGCGATAGGCATGTTTATGCCAATTTCAATATCTTATTAAATGTATAAAATAAAATATTCTTTGGAATTCAAACTTTTTTTAAGTGGTAGGACTCTTGCAGAGTCCGACTGCATTGCCAGATATCCTGCCGCCAAGCAATAGTGTGTAAGCACTGTGTTTCGGTTGGAAGAGCAATGACGGCAGCAAAATTACAGGGCATAAGATAGACCATCTAATGTCTCTGGGTAATGGGCGCAGCACTGAGCCAAGCATGCTGTGTAGTTCTGAGTTGTTATGAACAGGCGTAACGCTTACCATCAGGCGCAGCACTTACTCATCTCGTCACTTTATGACGTAAATTGAAAAGAAAAAAACAAACCCGCGATCAGGAGTCGATATTCCTGATACAGTTTACAAAAGAACGCAGTTAAGAATTTAATATTAATAGAACATTGAATGAATTTTATTTCAATTTAATAATTTTCTACCAGACTTATAAGTTACTTATACCTTAAAAAAAAACTAAACAGGAACTTAGCGACAGTGCCGACATTAAAATTTAATTTCAGGTCAAACACTGGCATAAACTAATTTATTAGCGTCAAAAACGCATGACACCTTGGTATTACATATTCAAATAAGATTTCCCTGGATGAGTAACGCTCAATGTATGTCATTGAAAAGCACGCGTCTAGAATTTTCAGTGATTTTTCTTATCATGTAGGTAGAAGTATAAAGGATCTTCATTTCTCTGTAATTTATGTTTGAATTATTTATTAAATAAAACATTTAACAATTTACAAAACTTTAGATAATACAAACTATTGTATGTAAGGCTAACTTTTACTATAAAATAATATCAAAAAACATAACTAGCCGTCCAGGATTTGCAAAATGAAACGCATAGTTCAACGTCGTATTATTTATTTTCATCTGTGTTCCAGCCGCCCGGTACAATCGCGAGCGGGGTCAACTCGTTACGTTTAGTATACGTAGTAACGCTACTTTACCAAATTTCCGAAATACTGATATTATCTGTGAGGCCGAGGGCCTCGCAACACAAACGAACAGCGGCGGCAACCACGAGAGATGGCCCTTCCAATTCGGCAATTACGAGTACACTCTAATAACGAACACCTAAAGTATACTACACGCGGAATACATACACGACGCGAAACTCAATGCAAAAAACGAACACTATATACACTGAAACGTCTGAATAACAATTCACAAAATATTTCATTGTTGTTCATTATTGTACTGAATCTCTAATAAAGACCGTTCAATTGGATTGAAAGCCTTTCTTCTTTGGGGTTTGAATTGACATTCGCCATTTGGTATACTACGATATAATCGTACACAAATCAATCACACAACTAAATCAACGTCATACGATCAAACACGGACTAAGTGGAGTTAAAATTTAAAAGGAATAGTTGCCTAGTCAATTTTTACAAACAATAGTCTTTGGACAACAACAATTATTAATAGAACACCGAGAATCGTGTGAATGAATTATTTACAAAACATTACGCACCTCCCACCATTCTACTTGAATTATCTACAGAAGTGTATAAAATACTCACAATAATTATAATTTGTACAGTGAAACTGTTGAAGTTGTAACAATTTAACGGACCAGCGTTTGAATCAAATCATATGTTAAATCTTAAAGCTCTACAATATTACCTATGAAAAATTCCAATGTTACCAGCTCCTTACGTAAGTTTTAAGCCTCTGGATCTTTAAGACCGTCTGATTATTGGGTTTTAAGGGCAACATTTAATATATTTATCTAAACAGTAGGACAGGTTAAGGACGTCCTCTCTCGGTTGCCGCCACGACAAAGCCAATGAAAGCCGTGCGCCGTAGTCACTACACACTACTACCGTCAAAATCGGCCCCGGTTACCCACTGTCGAGCGACACTTCAAGTCTGTCGTATTATATCTATTTATACTATGCACTCGGTTTATATTGTTGGATTCGTTTGCAGCATCGATCTGTATACATTACCTCTCCACATCCACACAGTTTTGATAACGTGCATAAGTAAGTATGTATATCTATAAATAAATAAGGAATTTAATATAGGATTGTAGGTGGCTCACGATTCGAATTTTAACAGTAAGATCGAATCGATAAAAAAATTAAATGCTTTAAGTAAAAAACAGGTAACAATGAGATATTCATAGTTGATTAGATTCAAAGATTTTTTTTTTGATTGTAATAAAATTATTGTGACAATGAGCAAATGTAATAAACATTGATTTGCTAAATAAAACTATCCAACTGCCAACAATATAAACCGATTCGCTATTTTAATACAGACTTTTAGTAGGCGTTATCGTTTAGTATTAAAAATTCATTACACATTTTATATTTATAGCTAAAATCATATTGTCATTGATTGTCAACCTTCAGATAGAAATATTTTAATGTATCTATGTATTTTCGTGCATGAATTCCTTGTTACAAGCGATCAATGAAGATTCATTTTCAACGATATTTTTCATTATAATATTCATTATAAATTATTATCGGATATAAAACTATTAATATTAATTATATCATTTATCCTATCGTGCGTAAAGAGGCATGCATATTTTTCCATTTAACGTGTTTTCTTTCATTTTATTCACTCCTCACTAACTATAAATATCTGAAATTATTCAAAAACAAATATCATATACTATAATATACTATTATTAAACATATAATTTTATTTCTATTCATCTATAACACATTTAAACACCAATAACAAGTAGAGTAAAAAAAATCATAATATCTGGACGCTCGCTCGAAACGGGCAATGCGATCCATGATAAAGTGATAATGTGAACTTACAGGCAGTATTTTGTCTCATCCATTTGTAAACTTAAGTCAGCTATCTTTATGATTTTAAATGATATAACAGATTATCTTATACTTTCACATTACACAGAATCAAAAATGTATCCTTTTTTGGCTTTACGCACGAGGGTATAGTATTTTTAAATAGTTATGTCATTATAATATTTCTGCTGCAAAATTTCAGAAAAATTTTAGCATAAAAAATTACATCTACGTACACCATCCATTAACATTCTACCGCTACATAATATTCCTCTTGCAAAAAGTTGTTTAAATATTATATAAATTTAATTCATAGATAGAATAATAAACATCGATATTTATATTCAGATAATATACGTAACCTAATGAATAGCATGAGAAACAAATAACGTAGGTGCATAAGACGATATAGAGAAAATACTTTTGGCATCAACTAATATCTGACCAAAGGAATTCGTGAACGAACATTACTCAGTTTTATTTCAAAGGCGAGGTTCAAAAACAAGTGTTGGTGAATTGGATTATATGGAAGGCTTTGAAAAAATGATACCGAGAATGGAACAGTGCACTTATCTTATTACACATAATTAAACAAGACCAACAACGGTATGAAATTGTGGTGCTGCCAACAATTACTCAAAACATTCCATATAATCCTAATCTTAATGTATTCAGTATCACAAACGAGAAATAGGTAAAACAGTAAAGTATCAAAAACATTGTGTCCCATATCAGTCGTGTTATTTGTGCAATGCTATTATAATAATAAACAGTAATAACAAAACTTCGCCTTGAAGTGTAGCTCAAAAGTTATTTGTAACCAAACAGCCTCCGGCAGACATATAAACCAGTGTATTTATAACATTACTTTTTCTATATAAAATGGACCAATCATGGCAGTGACAGTTGAATCAGTGCTGTCATTGGTCAATTTCTACCACTCTTATATGTCTAACAGACGCATGTCATAAGAACTGAGATGCTATCTCAGAACATCGAAGACGAAGAATGTCATGTAAACGATGTCAGGTTTTCTTAATATCATGAAATGTGATTCGACATTCGAAAATAGCAAATAGACCTTGAGATTGCGACCTGAACAGGAATTATTCCATTCCCTCATAGAATTAGCGACTCGTAAAAATGCTCCACTAAAAACTATTTTAGTTTAATATACCGTTATATAATTATAGATATTAATTTAATAATGAACAAGGATTATTTGGAATATATTATTTTCATCGAAACAGCTTGCATTTGCTAGACGACGCCAAGTGATCACGTAATCGCTCGTTCTACGACGGATGCCCATCGAGTAGTATCTGGTACGAGCTACTTTGATATGGTCTCAGTCTCAAGACAGTCCATACGTCTGATCTATGATACAATCTTCTACTCGAGCTACTGACTTGTGTTCACTATCGACACTTGATATATGTCCTGAAAAGAGTTCTGCAATATGGTATTATATAGAGTGTAAATGTGTTAATGTACAGTCGGGTTTTTTATATGATCAGCCAATCGTGTCAAGATTTTTGTGTCGAGTGTGTACGCAAGCCTCTGATATGTGGGATGATGTGTGTAGCGCTCCGGGCCCTTCGCCATCGCCCCGCCCTAACGGTACAAAACTGGAGCGTACCTACGTATATTATATACAATGTACAATACAATATGATAAACGCTATAGATACTACGGGGCGGGACGTCGGCGGCCGGTGAGGTTCTTGCCTCGCGCGTCTGCAGGTAAACATTCTCACAATAATATACACCATAAGTCGCTCTATATATAACAAACATTTCAAGAGCGCGCACCACGCTCGATAAACAACATAATATACAGCAGAATCGTAGCACTCTTTCGATTCGATAAAAAAATTGACTAGAAAATTTTCAATTCGCTATGAGCACTATGTGTGCGTAGATGGCGAGGAGAAAATGTCAGCGGCACGCCAAGCCTCTGCCTCCTCCTCGGCGTCGTACTGCTGCAGGAACGGGTTAGTGGAACTATAGCGGGGGCTTATACCACCGTTGGTAACACTCGAATTCAAAGTCACCGCTAGGCCGGCCGAAGTGCCCGGAATAGCTGAGCGAGGTGACTCACGCGGTGTGGTCTCACGCGGTGTCTTTTCCCTGGGCGAGAGATCACGAGGCGTCGAGTCTCGTGGTGTCAGATCCCGGGGTGTCATTTCTCTGGGTGTCAATTCCCGAGGTCTCATGTCCCTTGGTGTCAAATCTCGGGGAGTGCTCTCGCGTGGCGTACGTGGGGAGTCCCGAGGCGAGGCACGTGGAGAGTTCCTTGGCGAAACGCGCGGGGAACTTGCACGCTCTGGCTGCCGTAAGATCGATGATACGGAGCCGCCATGCTTAATGGTGTCAGCCGGACTATGGCTACCAGAACTGCTACTGGGTGAACCGGGAGATGAGACTGTCACCTGCCGGGAGCGAGGTGGAGCGGGCAGTGGGCCGCGAAGCGGCGATTGCGGACGATATTGGCCGCCCCTGACTGATGAGAGAACCTATAAACAAGAAACGAGAACCAATAACTGAAACGAAGCAATAATTTAAAACTTTTTCTTTTTAAACGATGAATTGACGAGACGGTCAAGTCGTGCGCCTGATGGTAAGCGTTACTACCCATAACAATATAGTACCACATAGAGCGTGCTTGACTCTGTGCTGTGCTCGTCACCCAGAGATATTAGATGGTCTATTTCTTTGCCCTGTAATTTCGCTGGCATCATTGCCCTTCAAAGCGGAATACAGTAGTGCTTACACACTACTGCTTGGCAGCAGAATATCTGGCAATACAATTATACCTCCCCAGGCGGACTCTGCAAGGGTCTTACCACTTAGAAAAATAAAATCTTTTTAGAGACGTTAAATAAATAGCTAATCTAAAACTTAGCTTATGCATAAAGCTTTCAATCTCTAAATCCAACTGAAATTTGTTTTTTTTTATCAAGAATCAATTTTACCTCTATTCTGTTTATCCATCTAATTTACTTTCAACAGCAATTTTACCAAGTGTATTTCTGACAATACAACATAATCCAAGTTATTATATCTATATTTACAAATTTCCTCGACACAATCATCAATCCTAGAGCCGTCATCTCAAATTCAAGGATATTTTATTATAAAATATATCAATTGTTTGAAACGGACTTTCTTTAAATAAATGTGTTGTCTGGACTTCTCTTAAGTCGTTCTGACATTGGGTGCCATCCAGTTTAATCTTTTTTAAACTTCAACAGTACATCGGCAATGCAACTGATGTCATATCTTTTACAGTTACAACTTACTATCAAGTCAACCGCTTGTCAATAAGCTTGTTAAAAAAACTTTTAATTCAATGTGACAAAAGTGTACAAACATGTGCGGGCGGCGATCGGTCGACCCCGGATCGAGCCGAGAGAGCTGGCGGCGGAGATGCTGCTGATGCTGCCGCTTGAGGCCGATATGGACTGGCTGAGGGCAGAACTCGGCCTGGCGAAAAATAAAAGATATAATCAATATGTACAAAAAAAGACTCAAAAGATGTCTACTACCGACTTTAAGTTTCTAGTGATAAAAATTGAAAGAATCATTACACACAAAATGAACTAGAAAAACCTTAAAATTGAGAAGAGTTAAGTCGAAAAAACCTTAAATAGATATTTCTGATGCTTACAGTCAACCGGGTTTGACAAGAAATAAGACTTACCTTAAACTCTACCCATATGTGAGAGATATTTACGGCTACGTTTTTTTTTTTTTTGAGATAAACGGGACGGGACGAGCAAGTCATACGATGGTAAACAACACGCTTTTAGTATATTATATCTCTTTGCTTAATAAGTGGCACTGCGAAGATAGTAACCCCAGACGGACTCCGCAATAAATACAATTTAGGTAGTGTTAAGCCACAAGACAGTCTCTGATTTAAAGATGAATTGTATAGATTTAAATATGATATATATTTATACATATATAGATTTAAAGATACATATCAGAGCACCTTGGGGGAGGGTGGCTGAGCCCGCTGACGATACACTGACTCTGTTTCCACGCGGCCCGGTTGCTGGCTCGCCGCGCCGAACTGTCTACAAACATACATGCGTTAAGGTACCGCTTAGCCTTTAAATTTGTTGGGAAAAATTTACACAGTATACATGTCATGGTGTAAATGAATAATAAATGAATGTATTCAAGAATGTAAAGTTAAACAATTAAGAGAGTGACGATAAAAATATATAATACAAGTCTTCTTTTTTATTATAAATGTATAATGTAATTAAGTAGATTAAATAATAGAAAACTTCTTAAATTAAATTTTGAAATAAAAATCGAATACAAGAAAATGAAACAAATTTTCTGTACGCCTGTTGTATGAGCAGTCTGTGGCCTATAAATTTGTGCTTAATTAACATGTATGTCATAAAAATTGGATTGGACTAGTGAGTGAAACAACAGTGCTAAGGTTTATTTTAGCAAATACGCTCTGGAACCAAATTCCTAGATGTTTGCTCATATAATACCATTGGAGGGGACATTACCTGAACGCTTAGGTGGTGGCCATATTTGTAGTAGACACTGGAGTACATGAATCGGTCTTTGATAGTCTAACTCGTTGGGAGGCTGAGAATGTAGCATCAGTGGCGGTGCCAATGCCACTGCCAAATGTTGTGGCGACATCTTATTACGGTCCTGAGCGGCGACCACCAGCGCTAGAGAGACAAAAGGTTAGTACAAATTTTCAATGATGACATTACGCCTATTTTACAAGTAAATGTTACTCTGATGTATTAAGTCTTAAATAAAATTAAACGGTTGTATTCGAGTTTCTGCTACAAAAAATATATATAACCTATTGAACCTATAGAACCTTTTTTTATTCATGCATTTCATCATAGTATGTTTTTAAAAATTATGAGAGCCCTAGGAGCTATAACACAGAAGTTAATTACAACATAAAATTAATGAAATATTTTTATAACCATGAAATATTTTAACATAAAACATTACCAAAGTTGCCTTTTGCAGACAATTTTTTTAATATCCAATTAAGAATTCGATTACCTAAGTGGTCAAGAAGGAAAACCAACGTAGCGCGTGCAGCTCGTGGTAGACATTCCACTATTGATGCCATCAAGCGAGCGTTGCCTTCCCGATCATCAGGCAAACATACACCTAAAACAATACACAACATTGAAGTTACCATCATCAACAATAGAACAATAAGAAATATTACAAGACGATGAAAATCTTGTTAAATCGCCTTACATATATCACGGTGCCATTCACATCACATCTTAAAGTATTTACCTTTTGACTTCCCATTAATATATGTTTTTACTGATTTTATAGATATGGTACTATTTTTTGGCAGAACGCTATTGCAAATTCCGCCTGAAATAGTATCACACCCGTGCCAATTATTCTGCAGTCAAGCAGTAATGTGCCAGCACTACTGTGTTCCTGCTTGAAGCCCGATGTCACCAGTAATTGCTAGTACTAATTGTATCATCTAATATATATCTATATATCTAACGATAATATATATCTATATATTTATCTATTTATCTAACGATATTGTATCATCTCGAACTTCTGGGTGATGAATGCAGCTATAGCTGAGCAGTTTTGAAGTCAACATTTCGTATGGCGATATGCTGTTATGGATAAACGTTTAGCTTTCCGTCAAAAGCTTAACTTGCTCGTCTCATAACCTTAAATTCTTAAATTAAAGATTGCTCAACTGATAAAACAAAAAATAGTACTTATCAAAACAAACCTAAAGCATCCAAAGTCATCTGATACAGGCAACGACTAAACAGTGGTTGTGGCAACTCCCTGAGGTAATCCTTGAGGAGGCCAGTTATGACATTAATGTCGGGAACTGAATCCGGTGTTAGTTCGACACCTCGTGCATTGCGTTCAAAGGCTTCTCGCAAGATGCGCTTTTTGCTTGCAGCACCGCACAATCTGTATAAGCCTGAAAATTAAAACGATTTTTTGTTACCGTTAGTAAAGTAGTAATAATGGGCCTTTAAAAATTTTAACACCAGTAGTTATGATAAATTCATATATATGAATTATAACTAGCTACCGAGTAGTGTTTGACCAAAGTAGTTTTTTAACGGAGCCACCTTTTTGAAATTGGTAGTAAAAATGGAAACAATGAACGTTTTCTTATGCCTAATACTGTATATTTATAACAAATATCATATTAAAATTTCAGCTTTACGCACTTCTCTACAGTATACAATGTAATCCTATAAAATTTTGCCCATCTCCGTGCGCTCAATAGGCTGCAAAAGTGGTACAAAGACTTCTCTTTATGCATTAATATATAGATACTTAAATTGGTCTGATGTGGATGCAAACGATGCTCTAGTTATTATTTTTTGTTGAAGTGGTACGTCGAATGGTAGAAAGTGTGCTTTCAAATTATTAATGCCAGTAATATCAACTATTTATAATCCATATAGGGCAAAAATTATTGATAGATCAAAGACAAGGATTTAAACTATCTCTCTCTTTCTCTTTCTATTCGCATCGGTTTCCTCGGTTTTGAGGGTTGTGACTACCTCGAGGAAACAGTTTGTAATCGATGGTCATTCGTCGCTAGATCCTTCGGTGGTTAGCTAACGGTAGCCAAGTGTAAATTTATGCTAATTTAGACTTACCTATTATGTCCAATCCCCGACGTTCGATCTCCTCAACACATCGACGTACAATTAGGGGTACAGGTGGAGCATGCGATGGACGCACTTCTCTCGCCACCACCGACTCTAGTTCAGCGCCAAACAGCGGTGGAGGCGAAAGGCGAGTCGGGGCAGGGCGCCGACGGAACAGTTCGTGGGGATCGGTGTGACGCAATCGCACATACAGCGTGCCGCGAGGTTCCATCTGTATAATTATATTAAAACAATGAAACTTGATGTGCAATAGAGGGAAATTGTGGTAGAACCATACAAATAATACGAAATACAAATTTTAGAATTTATAGAATTTATTTCAAAACTTATATTTCGGATATTGTTTTGGATGTAAATATAGTTCATGATATCGAAAAGTTTTAATAAATAAAATTAGTTGAACTTAAAAAGCAACGATAACTTATGGACGAAAATGTACTTACTTCTTTTGTAGAACCAGATGATTACATTTAACAAGGAATTTTTTGGAAAAAAAGATAAGCGTCTGCAACGATTCGAACAATATATATAATAATACTGAAAATATTTTTTATCGAATTCTCGATTCTAATAAATTTCCTGGTATCTTCGAAGTTTAATGTCAAAAAAACCGTTAACAACAAATAAAAGATTTTTCAAAATCGGTTGACCCTTAGCGGAGATATCATATGACATTCGTACAAAAAAAGTCAGACAAAAACCGTCTTCTTTCGAAATTGTTAAAAAGTGAGCTATTAAACACCTTTTTACCTTTATAGCCAGTTGATGCG
>DWGO01000881.1:0-10765 GCA_018247635.1 Eurytides dolicaon deicoon | reverse complement strand
TCACCGGACGAAACGCGGAAGTATATATACTTCCACTTCACGCCGATTTTCTGCGAGGTCGTGGTACTAACCCGGTTGGAGCCAACCCTAATACGGCAGCAACCGGAGCTGCTGCGTGCCTACCACTTATAAAACAGCTATTAATTCAAAAATATTTTGAAGTAAATATGACCTTTCTAAATTCTTACGACAAGTACAAATACCTAATTACAACGATATATCGAGGTTTATTTATTTTTTGTTTTTTTTTCCGCCATCCGCTTTTAGTAGAATTACAGATAATGCACTGCTGTTCCTGTTTATAGGGGCTATGATGGTAGCGTAATTACTCGGTATAGAGACATGTTATCTTTAATTTCTTGGTGAAAAGCATAGAGCAATGTCAAGCACATTTTCATTCTGTAGCATTGTGTTGCGTTGTGTTATTTTTCGTTTAACACCGAGTACTTACTTAATTTGAATCACAGTAGACATTAAAGACAGAGCAGCTTTATTTTTTCCAGTGGAAAGAAAATAATACCAATTTTACACAAAGCGTGTTTGGCTCTGTGCTGCGCTCGTCACTCAGAGATATTAGATGGTGTTTGCCCTGTAATTGCACTGGCATCAGTGCCCTCCAAACCGGAACACAGTAGTGGTTACACATTACTACTTGGCGGCAGAATATCTGGCAATATCTGGCAATGCAGTGGTACCTCCCCAGTCGGACTCTACTAGAGTCCTACAACTTTTCAATATTAGTTTCTAAACAGACGATAACTGTGCAATTCACAAAATCACATAAACAAAAACCAAGAACACGATATAAGACCAAATAATATTTACATATAGTATAGAATAAAATAAAATAAAACTTTTCTTTGATAAATTTTTTCAGTATCGGCTTAAATCACGGAATACGTGGGTTTTTGTTCCTTTTGTTTAAAAAAAAAATCTCCAACCGCCTATTCAAATGGCCGAACATTCACGAAAAGTTTCGTGTTATAGTCAGAATAGTGAAACAGAAGCGCGTTGTTAAAAGTAACGCACTGACCTACCCTACGGCACGGCGAGCATACTCCATACGAGCGATACAAAGTAAAATGGACCTTATAGCGGGACAATATCAAGATGCCGCGCATCTGATAACCCCATAAGTAATCGCCCTGCGTACTACGAAATCTAATAATGCACGAACAACAAGGTTAGTTCCAATCATGAATCAAATTGTACATTCTGTTGAAAGCCAACGACGACGGCACTTTGCGGAAAAATATAAATAATATACAATCTCTAAGTGAAAGTTAAAAGTAAAAGAGAAATGAATAATAAAAATTGTGTATCAAAAACATTTGTAATACGTTACATCCCTTCTTAAAAAGAAATGTATATTATATTAGAAATGTGTAAGCATTATTTTGCCTTACCAATATTCCACTTATTACGATTTTGGGTATAACCATCGTATTTGGGACGTACAATGTTATGTACGTCCCAAATACGATATATGTATTGGATGAAGTTACGAAACTGGACCACTAATTACATTGACATCAATGCCCTCTAAAGTGGAACATAGTAAGATGCATAATACTGCTTAGCGGTTGAATAACTACTACTACAGTCGGACTCTACAAGAGTCCTACCACTTACAAAATTTTGTTGGTCTAATATCTCCTCTGTACAAAAAGAATTTAAGGCATAGCCTCTACGACTCTATTACGGATTAGTGGACTTTACCCTCCTTTATATGTATTTTTGTATGCTTTTTAAAATATACAAATATTCACCCGATGTTTTCCTTTAACGTAGAGCTCATAGTATAACTGCACTTTAAATAGTTAGTTGCAATTTTTTTTCAGGAGATCAAGTGACGTGACGAGCAAGTCGTGTGATAGTTAGCGTCACGCCTGCCCATAACAATACAGTTGCACACAGACCGGGCTCTGTGCTGCGCTCGTTACCCAGAGATATAGGGTGGTCTTTCTCTTTGCCCTGTAATTTCGCTGGCATCATTGCTATTTAAACCGGAACACAGTTGCGCTTACACACTACTGATTGGGGCCAAAATATCTGGCAATGTAGTGGTACCGCCCCAGTCGAAGAGTCATAGCACTTAGCAAATTAAGTATTTTCTTCATACCCTATTGTTAACCACGGCCTTGAATTTGTTGAACTGAATAAAATTAAAAGTTATTATTATAATTACACAGGGTACGATAATTACAGCATACATGTTATGTAAAATAGTTAAAAGCTCATTTCGCAAACCACCAACGCTGCAATTAGGCGTTGCCTTACACACGTGTCTTTAGCCGTGTGAAATAATAGTCAAAGGGCGCAGTCAATCCGACACGCCTATAGGTGCGACCGAGCATCTTTTTAAGGCGCGAATGTTTATAATTTAGTCGACAATCGTCAGACTAACTCTGTGGTGGAAACGTTATCATACCGTAGAAAAGTTCCGGCTCAAAGGTGAATATACTAAGTATAATGGGTACAACACCTGTGTCCCTGGGTAATGGACGTAGCGAAGAAGTTAAGTTCTAAACTTCACGTTCAATTTGTTCAAAGCACTTACTGTTTGTTCAAGAGTATAGTTTACCATCAGGCGCAATCTTTACTCCTTTTGTCTCATTTTTTAATAAAGTAGACAAACAGATTGATCTGATTTTAACTGAACGCTGGGCATACATATTACCTATAAAATGAAACATCAATGTTTAAGTAAGTTAATAAAGTTATCACACGAATCGACTCTACCAATGTGACATTGATTGAGCCGATAGTAATAATCACACACGAAAACCTTAATGATTTCTTACAATAGTATTAATCACACACGAAAACTTTAATGATTTCTTACTATAGTATTAATCACACACGAAAACTTCAATGATTTCTTACTGATTAGCAAATTTTATAGAATATAAAAGAATACCATTCTTAAATTTATCGATTTACTCCATCCATCCATGTAAAATATTTAAAAAAAGTACATAATTCGGGTTAATAGTTTTTTTTCCGTTCATTATATTTTCTTTGTAGTTGTCAAGAAAGTTTGTTTAATTTCAGTATTACAGATTTTGTAAATTGCCAACAATTATCTACTCTGTGGTCGAATTTTTCAATTTTTATAATCGAATTTTCTTTTCAAAGTGGTAGGACTCTGAGTCCGACTGGGGCGGTACCACTGCATTACCAGATATTCTGCCGCCAAGCAGTAGTGTGTAAGTACTACTGTGTTCCAAAGAAATAAACCATCTTATATCTCTTGGTGACGAGCGCAGTGACGAGCGCAGTACAGAGCCAAGCACGCTTCGTGTAGTACCGTATTGTTGTGGGCAGGCGTGGCGATTACCATCAGGCGCACGACTTGCTCGTCTCGTCACTTTATCACGTAAAAAAATCGAACATTATATGATAAATAAAGTAATAACGCGCACATTTTAACCTCTTCCACAAGTCATTTTCACTTTATCACTAAAAGCTGGTACGTACGAGTATCTCGGTTGCCTAAACGGTGAGATGAGCATGTCAACAAAGCCTCGAGTATTTAGCGTTACAAGAATTAGAGAGGGGACTCTTTAAATATTTACAATGACCGGTAAGACGGAAGGCAGGTCGTTAAACCTGGGTCTTGGTATCTTGAGCGCTCTCGGCCTTGTGGTGAGCTTTAAAAATTCCATTCCGAGAAACATGCAAGCTGGTTACCGCCTGACGTAAAATTTATATCTCTCTCCGCCTGCTAAAACATCTTTACTGAAATGCATTCACTGCTCAAGTTGTTACTACTTCTAGGCACCTTTTTCAACTGTTTTTTATTTTTCACATCAGTTGAGAATTGCAACGAGATAATAACCTTAGTGGTTTCTTGTATAGATACATAACGTTTAACTGATTTAATTTTTTTGTACGTAGTAAAGGTGATCTCCGCCAATTGTCCACCGATTTATTCGATTCCTTTTTTTTAATCATAAAGGATTTATTTAAGCATAGTCACGGTAGTTTGATTGGTTGGTAAGTTTTATTGTTATTGGGCCATGAACATCCAACGCCAAAAACATCCTTAAAATAAAAAAAAGAAAATATATGATAAAAAGTATCGTAGACTTATTCAAAGTAGGTTTTAATTTTCTCTTTTAATGTATTACAGACAATTATTGGACGCTACCAGAGTAATTGGTGTTGTTGTTAAACAATATAATGTTTTACAATTGGTTTTTTATGTAATGGTATCCTATAACTGTTATCGTGCCTATAATAAACTTTAGTATATCAACGAAGGTACCAATAGAAGAAATCGACAAGACCATCAAAAATTAAGAGATCTATAAATATTTTATTACGTACATAATTATACTAAAAAGGGCAAAAGAGAAAAAAAAAACCTTTTATTGTTAAAAATTTATGATGAATCAAATGAATTACTTTTGGACTTTTATTAATGGGAGCTTTGTGCGGCTCAGCGCTTTATATGTTAATTAATAGGGTAGCTTCAATAAAATATGAAGTGCTGTATAATGTGCCGCACAATTAAAAACAAAACGCGACTGAATCCTAACCTCAGTTTAACTTAACGTAACCTTGCTTAGCCGAATGGTTAGGAAATTAAACCTTGTGAGGTAAAAGTGAAGTAATGTTAACGATTTGGACCCAACGCACCGTGTCTAACGAACAAATATCACATAAAAGTGGTGTATTTTTTTAACATCTCGACGATTTGACGAATTTTGTTTTTTATGGTAACAGGACAAATTCGGAAATCAATATAATCCGTACACATACATAATATTTAATTATACTATAGTACTTTTATTAAGTATTGTTGATTGTATTAAAACTGTAAATAAAAGAAATTATTGACGAATCAGAATCCGCTCTCAGATTCTCTCACGCGGTAACAGTACATATCACAATTTATATATCTATACTTAAATCACATCGACGCATATGCTCCGTTAGAGAAGGAAAAAGAACAACAATAAACTCATATTATACTTATAATATTAGTAAGAACGATTTTTTATGGATTTTAGGTGAAGAATAACTAACTAGCCTTTTGTATTTGCACTACAGTTTGTATTGCCCGGGAATACAAAAGATCGGGATAGTGTTTGTATACTTTTACGTTTTATCCGATAAGTGAGGAAGCCTAAGACGCAACTTATTAACAAATGGTCACCAGAGGTGATACGGATAAGATGATAATCCCCATGAAGGTTTGTCATGACTTCCTTCCTTCCTTCGTAAATGCTCGTTAGTTACCACGGTGACGCAGATGCCCAAAAGAATTTGTGCGTTTGAATTTTCAGGATATAGTAGTAACCAAAGCCCACAATTATCACACATAACTGCAAACCCACCTCTCAATTTTTTGACCTCTCAAAGAGGAACGAGGTTCTCATGTTAAAATTTTAAATTGCTCCTCTAGAGCAATTTAAAATTTTTATGTACATATACGTTTCTGTTGAGATGTCGAAATGACACGAAAAAACTGACCACATGCAAAAACTTTTAATTAGCAATATCAGGTCGTTTTCTTCGCACAGTATTGAAATAGGAGCAAGTTTAAAACTAAACAAAAGCATCAAAGATCAACCACAAACTTTATTGATTAAAATGTAATTTTAATAAACTGAACTGATCAATGCAGTTAGTAAAATTATTTCTATAAAAGGGATGAGATAACTACGTCAGAGATAGAGGATCAATCCGTAAGCTTAAATGTTGGTAGGGTAAAGCTTTTTGACGTTGGCAAGGATTACTTAAATGTGGTAATTTGATGAGAAACTTCGTGAATTAGAACACAGGGGCAAGGATCATAATCCGCTTAGTGTCAAATGTTGAAATTGCTGTAAAATGGAGAGTCCAAACAGCCATAGGAAATAACGCTAATAAATTTATAGAATATGTTACGGTGTTACTTTCATGATTTTCAAAAGTAAACACGAAATCTCAAATTAGAGGTAGTAAAGCAGTAGATCAAAAATTTTTTTTTTCAAATACATTTTTTCTTTTTTCAAAGCAACGTTTAAAAATCATCAATAAAATTAAATCATTAAATGCTCTTTTCTATTTATAATTTGACTAAACCTAATTTGCTCGTCATGAAGTAAAAATTCCTCTTAACATTTTATTATCATATAATAATTTATTATTACATAATTATAATATATCACTTAAACAAACGGCACAGATCCTGGAAACATAAATTAAAAGAAAAAAAAAATAAATCTGTTCTATTTATGAAAAAATCTCAACCCTAGCGAGCGCGAACGCGCGCAGCGCCACGGACTGTCAACGCTTTAGCCGAGTGACCTTGAACCGTTCGCTCCGCACACTCCAATGAATAAATACTGAATATTTGCCTTGCGGTCCGACAATAGTTACTTTATTTATTTCGTTTATTTACGTATCGTTACTTAAAAACGATTTCAGTACAAATTATAACATAATCATAAATATAGGTATTTCCCTTCTCACAACACCCTACATAACTTGAACGAAGACATGGAGTGGCGGCTTTGACGTACATTTTATTGTATCCTCAATCCGAGGTCGCGTTTGAAGTATTTAGGGCACGGTATTTCGTTTTGTCGACAGACGGCTTTATTTTGATCCGGTTGGCTAATTTCGTTTTTTGATGTACAAGCGAATTTTTTTTCCCCAACTAGAAACTCATCCCTAAAGAAAAAATAAATCCATCCTCATTTCCGCTTGCAATATATTGTCTCACTGTCTACCAATTTAAATCGCATATTTTATAGCTTTCAATCGATGTATATTACATTAAACAAACAATCGATAGATAATCGAATCGAATATGCAAGCAAACATTATTTGAATACGATGGGCATGCAATACAATAGGCAGGTACGTTGAACTACGCGTATGAGTGCCGACGAAAATATTACAGATAGAAACATACGAGCAAATATAAACCTAAAACAAATATGATTAAGTCTATATTGTCTGAAACAGCCATCTTGTCTATTAAGAATCTCTGGAGCGTAAATGATTTACAGTAAGAGTCAACATAAGGAACAGCTTCGCCCGCCCCAACGAAATTTATGTAACGATGATCGTCATGCAGAACAAGATGGGTGTTGCTGCGGTTACAGCACGCACTCCGTCCTAATTTAATATGGTTCAAAATCAGGATCATCCACAAGGAAGAGTTACTTTCCTCATAATATGACATAACGTTACCATTTACCAACGTATAAACAACGTAGAAATCGCCGGGAATTTAAATCTAAAATAAACGCGATAAAACCGTAATCAGTTTAATTTTATTATGTCAAGAATAAACAGAATAAAAATATACTTTCCTCATAGCGAGACGTACTAGTAAGTTCGTTTAATCTGAAATACGATAATAATATAGTACATAATAATATCTATTAAGATATATATATAATAAATGTTCGCATATGCCTCCAACCAAAATTTCGCTTAGCTCTCATTTCTAATGAAGTATATAAATATTGCGAAAGACTTTAAAGAACAATTAATAATATGCATTTTTTTATCCTATTGTATGTATTAATAGGAGAAAATTTTGGTGTGCCTCTTTTGCGTTTTGCTCGGACGAAGAAATGTGGCACATAAATTAGTTTATATAAAGCAACTTATATATAGTATAGTATAGTTATAATAAACGTATCCCGGTTGTTTTAATGCAGTGTATAAAAATTAATATATAAAAATAAACAAGACAATGCAATTCAAATGTAAAAAACTTAACTGAAAGAAATACATAATTTGATTACTGTAGAAGTATAATACTCTGACAACAAAATCTGCTAAAACTGCAATTAATTGAGGCATAATTTTATCTATTGGACAATCACTGTTACATGAATTACCAAATTTCAAGAAGTAGGTAGTTAATGTTTTGTCGTAATATATATTTATTTGCTGCATAAAATAGTTTTTTAATGCTACAGAGAGTTCGCTGCGAACCTGACCTTGTGCTCTATGAGTGCCGCATTTAAAAGACAAATTAGGTGAAGTGCAAGTCCACTTCGACAACATGGAGGACGAACAACTCTAGAAACGCTGTTATATAGACCTGACACAAAGAGCGCTATTTGAAACGGAATTTACCTCTAGTTACGATAATTATGAAGAAAGAAATATGTATGCATCCCTCGCTCTATAATCCCGATATAGACACGTAATAAGATGTGTATATATGAAAATAAAGTGTTATTCAAAACTATAAGCAAACGGGACAGAAGTTTTCCCCCATAGCAACTGCAACTTTTAGACAAAAGTTTTATAATATAGAAAACCTACGGCCAAAATATACATAAAACTAAAAGAGAATAAAAACCATTGGTTTAAAGTACAAAAATATAGGAAAAGGCCAAATCAAATATAGGTTTTACGTTTGTGATCATTTGGTTTCGATTATTGTTTAAGCTGAGAAACTTTCGTATAACAGTTATTTTTACTAAAAATTTAATAACAACACCTATTAAAAATCTAAGGGTGCAAGATGTGTCTTCGTACACAACTAATACAATGTGCCGAAAGATATAACTAAAAGTTATAAAGCAATATTATTGCGTAACGAATTAATCCTCAATGTTATCCTTCGATTGAACAAAAAAGATCCGTCATATAATAAAGTTCTATAAAAATCAAAGTATTTGCTGCCGCATGTGGCAGTAACATATCCAAGCCATTTTTACCTCCCAGAGCAACGGACCAACTTTTAATAATCCTTTGAGCCTTCGATTTAATTATAAACATTTAAGATGTTTAAACCTACACTGCTACGGGTAACTTATATGGTTATATAAAATGAAATATAGAAAACTGAAATATTCGTTGCTTTTTTTTTGGGATAATGCAGTGAACAAAAATTGACAAATCGAATTTTTAAAACATACATACCTAAATCTATTTTAAAATTTTGAGACGAAACAACTAAAACAATCAGTTTCAACATCAGGACTAATTGTCAACTAGACAATAAAAATTCTGACATATAATCGGTTTAAGTAAGCAAAAACAATTCGAAACTTTTAAGACGTGAAGGCAAAAGAAGGAACGAATATTCCATTAAAAAACTGTTAATTAAAACTGCCTGGCTAAATTAACTTGATTTAAATGCTTCAACTTCCCCAAATAAACGATTTGAGGAATATACATTTGTGAAAAGTAAACATAAATATTAAACAGGCGTGTTAATAGATGAATGGAAAACATTTCTTTCGTACATTCAGTGAGTAAAAGAGACACACAACCACAGGATGCTAAGACGATGACGTCAGAGCGTAGTCAACCTACCGAAAGAATAAGCAACTGGTTATTTACGAAAAAAAAACTGACCCGGCGCGCGGACCGACCACTCACGAAAACTAAACATTTTAAAAGGCTGTTTTTATCACACACCTGCACGGCGTGCATTCAAATATTTTACACACGACTCACCTTTGTAAAGAAGTTCCGTGCGCGCGCAGGTAAAACTCCACAATCCCACAGGTGAACGTTACTCTCGATTTAAAATCGGAATATCCTCAAAGATGCCAAATAGCGTTGTAAGTAGATTCCAATAACACTCGTGCACTTCTTGTTAGCGGCGCACTCCGACCCGGCACACAAAAACCACACGACACGCGGTTTGTTTATAAAATTACAAGACACTTATAAATAATTTCGGTGAATCGAACTGCGCATGCCCGTATACACGCGCGCCGTTTAAAATAAGGTTATGTTGTAAGTTACAGGCACCTTTTAAACTTTAAAATGTACACTACTGGTAATTCTCAACAGAATCCGATTGGAAGGAATCTCGGTAAATAATTCCTTACTTTCAAATAAACTGCGCGTACATTTGGTCACTCCGTAAGTTATTGCAAGTTTAACGTCGCACTCTAAATATCAACAAACCAAACACTATCTCACCTTCGGATGATCTGCCGGCTCTACCTGCGGCAAGTTAAAAGGCCTTGTTGCGTTATAAACACTTTAAAAAAACTCCGGAACCGGTAATATTGCGATTTCGCACGTGACACTGTCAAAATAAAATACCGGTTATCACTGCGTTACTCACTTAGTGAGTGGAGAACATTTCGTGCATAAAGTGGTGTGAGGTCTGAGTGGGAAATTAAAGGAATAGAAAAAGAAAATAAACGAAGAATACGAAAGTCGCCGACTGCGAAGCCGAGCGTTCGACACTCCTGCTGAGCGCTGTACTAAACGCGAGAGGCCGCACGACCCGCTCCGCCCCGCGACCCGCTCTCCCCCCCTCCCGCGTACAACCCGCGCCCAGACATCGTATGAAAGAAAAATACAAGTGAAGCCAACGTTGGAAAAAAAATCTCAAGTGCATAGGGGAACGAGTAGAGTCCCACGGTTAATATGCAAGTTATTGCTTGTTTTCTGTTTTTGTTTATTCGGTAGTTTTGAAGCGGCAGACTGCGGGCCGGCGGGCGGGGCGCCGGCGGCGACGGAAGGCATTCAATAAATCTGACAGCACGTGCGTGATGCACCCTACCCAACATTGGAATTGGCCACTCTATCTATAATCCAGCTTCATGGCTAAAGTGACATGGAGTTCCAATTTTAAAACTTATTCAAGAGTAGTCCCGGCCTTGCCCAAACTTTTTTTTTAATTTAAAATAACCTAAATGTTAAAAAAAATCAATTTTATATGAATTTAAAATGTTCATTTTTTACTAACGCAAGTTTAAAATACTTTTATTTTACAAGTGAATATTTATAAGCGCATAATAAATAGCACATGTCACTATTCCGCATTGTATGTTTA
>DWGO01000880.1:0-10766 GCA_018247635.1 Eurytides dolicaon deicoon | reverse complement strand
TTTGTCCTCTAAACATTTTTTCCGTTTCATTCCAAATTTTCACTTAATCACTTTCCTTGAATTTTCCTAATCTTACCGCAGCCCCTGGCATCGCGACTGTGATAACGAGGTTGCCTTTTATTTCTAGCTCTCTGCCACTAGATGGCATAACATGTCCTATACCATTTTAAAGCTGAAGAAAGTTGACATGCAGTTGTTAATCTCACGGGTGAATTATATCGATAAATGGGTTAATGATGGCGTCCTACCTTTGGTGATCATCTCGCAATGCCTCTGGAGGTGGGTGGCGAGTTGTGTGCAAAGACTTTCGACGGGGTAGCCCTGCCCTTCAGCGAGGTAGCGAAGCGCCTCTCCTACCGCCTCTTGGTACCCAGCACGGAAATGCTCCTCGCCTTGTCTCTCGCAAGCTGCAATTGCGCGCAATCGAATTATTAATCTGTTTGTGATGGAACCAGTGAGTCGTACGCCTAATGGTAAGTAACACGTCTGCCCGTAACAACACAGTTCCTCACAAAGCGTGCTTCTAACCCTTTGCCACTAAACTCTAACCCAGACTTATCGTATATAAGGCTTTACGCTGCGCTCGTCACCCAGAGATATTACATGGTCTATATCTTTTTCCTGAAATTCGCCAGTGGCGACAATGCCCTTCAAAACGAAACACAGTAATGCTTACACACTACTGCTTTGGCGGCAGAATAACTGGCAATGCAGTGGTACCGCCCCAGTCGTACTCTGCAAGAGTCCTACCACTTCTAAAAAGAGCAACTGTTGAGTTTGTTGCCGGCTTTTCTCAGCAGAACTGCTTTCCGAGCCGGTGGTAGCTTGCTTCCTCACGGCCTGATTTCACTGACGATTATTCAAAAGTGCTTTTAAAAAGTCTAATTGAATAGCTCAATTTCATTTCATTAATCGGGTCCGTGATGAAGTGATGAGACGACTGAGTCGTACGCCAGATAGTAAGTGACACGCCTGCCCGTAACAACACAGTACTGCATAGAACGTGCTTAGCAAAGCGCTGCGCTCACCACCAGAGATTCAATATGGTATAGTAATGTGTGAGCACTACTATTCCATTAAGAAGGGTAACTTTTCCATTGTAATTACTGAACATTATTCTAAATTGTTAGAATTTTGAAAGTGGTAAGCCTCTTTAGCAGAGGCCGTCTGGGGTGGTGTCTCTTCTCAACAGAGCCGATGTGGGACCGACAACACTAACTGGCATTATAAAATAAAACTATTTATTTTAATCCATAAGTAGTTTTATTTTATAACAGACATTATAAAGTAAAACTATTTATTTTAATCCGTAAAGAGTTTTATTTTATAATGTTAAGTATTCGCGTAAATAGAAGAAATCATTAACACTGACTTTTAAAATATATAACGTTTTGATTTGATATGTCTGGACACTCATTTTAATGTATCGTATCTCATATTAATGTATAGTTACCGAAATATGACAACTAATTTTTTGTATAAAATAGTATTTTTCTACAACACGTTTAGTAGAATAGACGGAGATATAGACCACCTATCCATCCATAAACATCGATTGGGTATAAAGTAATGAAACACTTGTATATGAACGAAGCCAATAATATCTTGTAATATCTTAAAAAATCTTGTTATATCTTGTAATATGTTGCATTATCTTGATATATCTCTTGAATATCATTCTGTAAATAAATAAAAATCGATCTTACAAACCATTGACGCGTTCCTGCAGGAATTTCAGGTGTCGTATCGCCATCTCTATTATCTCCGTCTTCTCCACTCTGCCGCGTCCCTTTTTCAGATACTCGGGTGGTATTAGGCGCGAGAGATCCGCCAAACAGTTGTTCATGCGGTCACGCCGCCTCTTCTCGATTATGCGGTGCGACATTGGATCTTGCTATTGAAGAAAATGTTACTATTAAAATTAGGTTTTTTGTTCACAGGGACAGTACCTCCTGACCTATCCCCTACATTAGAAATTAACAAATTCATTAGTGCCGGCACCAAGATTCGAACTCAAGTTGCTCGAAAGCGAGCGCCCGTACACAGAGCTACCACGGATTTCGACATTCCATTTAATTATTTAAATATAAATAAAATTTATAAATGAAAAATAATATGTTTGCGTGGATAGGTAGAAAAAAATATTACATTACACTATTGATAAAAAAAGTTGTAGCATGTGCGTATTTGCAATTAAAGCAGACCAAGATATAACTATTTGCTTTAAAAGGATCCTTTTGGTGGTGTTTTGTCTTCTGAACTTACAAAACTTCCTCCTTCTTCCATTATACATTTATTATTGCATTATAAATGGTATACTTTTGTTTGTAATCGATCAAATTCTAAGTTCTAGTTAAGAACAAAACCTTATATCTTATTTTTAAGGACCCTTTTACATAGTCTGCTTGGGATATACCACTGTATTGGCAGTTATTCTATCGCCAAACGTTAATGTTACCTGGAAAAGATCCATGTCAAAGCAATTTACTTATAGACTTATTTTTCGTATATTGTCACATAATATTTCATTTTTAACCAAAACATAAATAATTCTTTTGTTTCTGCTATCACATCGTTTACCATTTGTGCCTCATTATTTTTTTTTTGTGGCAGAAATATATTTAACAGAATTACATTTATTAGTAAAATATATATTCTGCCGCCCCAGTCGGACTCTGCAAGAGTTCTACAACTTAGACAAAATCTCGTCTCGAACAAAAGGGACATGCAAATATGAGACGGAAAAGAGGTTATAAAATAAAACTATTTACGGATTTTATCACGCATGAACGCTGTAAAGTATTTAAAACGTAGAGTAGTCAAATTTAAAATAAACGCGATAAAATCCGTAAATACTTTCATTTTATAATGTCAAGTATTCGCGTAAATAGAGGAAATCATAATAGGACAGGGGTGGGCAACCTTTAGTCGAAAGTATTAAAAATTACAAAATTCTTGCCAACAATAAATAGTAATTGCATAAAGTTTTTTGATAATCTATTTATTCATAATAGAGCCGCAGCTCCACATCAAATGAGGCGCATGTGGCTCGCGAGCCGCAAGTTGCCGACCCCTGTCATAGGAGAAAGAGATGTAAAATTGGGCATGTTCAGTTGGACTTGCCCTCGCCACCTTCCCCTTCTTCAAGTAGGAGCCAGGCGCGAACTCCGCCTCGTCCTCTGACGGAGTGGCGAAGTTGAGCTGGTCACCCGCAACCCTGCCGAAGCCGTCGTTCGAGTTGTAACTGGAAAAGAACGATTTTTCAAGTTAGATTTTTTTACGAGATAAAGTGACGAGACGAGCAAGTCTGCCTGATGGTAGGCGTCACGCCCGCCCATAATAACACAGTACCTAACACACTAGCTCTGTGCTGCGCTCGTCACCCAGAGATATTAGATGGTTTATCTCTTTGCCCAGTAACTTCACTGGCATCATTGCCCTTCAAACCGGAACACAGCAGTGCTTACACACTACTGCTTGGCGACAGAATATCTGGCAATGCAGTGGTACCGACCGAGTCGGACTCTGCAAGAGTCCACTGGGTCGGTATCACTTAGATTACACTTAGATTTTTTGATAATTGTTTGTAAAAAAAACGTGTTCTGTAGTAATTTTACTTCTATTTGATAAAAAAAAGTCATAAATATATTTATTTTCTTTTTATCAGTCGGCATAACATAATGTTATCCCACCTGTTAATACTTACCTCAAACCTGTAAATTCAACCCCAAAACGTAAGGTTAGAATTAAAAACTGACTTTTTAGAAAAAGAGTTTTATTCTTGATATCCTTTCTGTAATGTTTGATTTATTATAATAAAACGATACCTACATAGTTATAGCCTTATTTAACATAAAAATCAAGTCTAAATGTTAAACAGTTAATAAATTACAATTAAAAATAAATTTTTGGTTAATTGTAGCCCCTATCTCCCCTACAATTTGAATGGTCGATTGTGACCTTAAGTTGGCTTTTCCATGAATAAAATAATCCACAAACGCAGATGATTTCTTGCCTAGTTTTTACCTGTCGAAGATGTTATATCTCTATGGCCAGTAATTACAATGACAACTTTACGCTTCAAACCGGAATACAGTACTGCATGGCATTAATAAAAGGCTTATAGGCTTATAGAGGTCTACCTAAACCGAAAAACATTGTAAGTAGTCTACGAGACCAAAAACTTTTGAGAACCTCTGCTTTAAACAATAGTAACACAATATACAAATCAATAAGCATCTTCTGAACAGTAAGGCCAGCAGATTCCGCCAAGGTTAGATCCGTATTATCTCAAATTAAAATATTGATTTTAATTTTTAATTAATATACTTTTGTAATATAGTGTTGTTTCACTAGTAAATATATTAATCAAAATATTGAATTTAAATCACTACTGAATATAATTTATCAGCACATATATAAATCGCAATTATATGAAACTAAAACATGTGTGTGAATGTAGACTTGTTTCGAGACTGCAACCGCTGCAACTTAATACTGTAACTTTTGTGTGACGAATCTTAAAATTACACTCTCATCATTTTTTCATAACGCGCGTAAAAAAGTATAATTTCAAAAATTAATGAAAAAACTTTTTTATATTTTACTCCTAACATTACAGCTATTATAAGAACATCGGCTATGCGACATGCACATAGATTAAAAAATTAGTTTTGCATTTAATTAATGTTAATTATGCATATTCTTATGGATATTTATCTATTTTCTTAGACAAGCGTTTCTGAACATGTGTACTACAGATAACAATGGACAATGCACTATTCAATATCTATGACAGTTACGTCAAAGACAATATATATAACAACAAAAAAAATATATTAGACAACGATCGATTAATCCAATGATAAAGAAAATCACGGCATTTATAGACAACAACATCAACCAATAACAGATAACAATTGGAACCTGCTTTTAAATTATCTTAAAAAAAATCTCTTTTCTTGTTTTTTACGCAGTAAAGTGACGAGACAAGCAAGTTGTGCGATTGATGGTAAATGTCACACCTGCCCGTAACAACACAGTATCACACAGAGCGTTCTTGGCTCTGTGCTGCGCTCGTCACCCAGAGATATTAGATGGTCTATTCCTTTGCCCTGTAATTTCGCTGGCACTATTGTCCTTCAAATCGGAACACGATAGTTCTTACACAAATCTGGCAATACAATGGTACCGCCCCATTCGTACTCAGCAAAATCCTACCACTTAAAATAAATATCTTTAGAAATTATTTGAATATAGAATATTATTAATATTCATTAGTCCTGATAGATCTTTTAAAAAACATTACTACCCTCTCATTCGAAACCACCACCTTTTGCCACTGGCTGGTAATCGCTTACCACCCTACGAAATTATAGCTAGAGAAGTTGTAACACAGAAAACACTATCCGAACAAAACGGCATACGGTAAAAGTTTACCATAGATTGCACCAGTAGTAATTCACAGAGGCACACATTTCTGACGTCTACACGGGACGAGTGAAGGTACAGTTATGGTCAAATCTCCAACGAGCATCGCTTAAAAAGAGGAACGTCCAAAAAGAGCGGGAACGTATCCATTTTTTTTTATATAAAACAAAGCAACCCGAACATGATGCCACCCTGGAAATTGGGTCATGCATAATCGATCGTATGACAATGGCAACGTGCCACCAGCCCGTATCAAACAATAAATTCATAAGCGGACACACAATTTATAAAATCATGCTAAACAACACGTGCTCGTGGCAACATGGTGGTCGGTGTTGAGCGGTAAACAAAACGGTATAGGTACCGGCATCGACGAATAATCGAGTGTTTGTACAAAGATTTATTCTCAATGTGTCCTTGCAATTTGAATTGGGAATTTTTTCGGGCTTCGCGGCTTTTTTTGCATTCGTTTTTTTTTTCGGACGGTAAATAACGGCCAGTGCGTCTGTTACACGAGTCATCGATGTACTTTGTAAATGTAGGTTTGTTTTGAATTATTCGATATTGTAATATAGTTTGGAATAGATGATTTTTTTTTATCGTAAGGCAATAGAATCGATAGGATTCAGTCAAAGTTTTGATTTGCATGAAGAATAATATTTCTATTCTTTATGTAAGTGAAAATGATAGGTATCGAATTGAATTTTTAGTTTCCTCCGTAATTTAATGATACAGCCTATAGGGGGGAAATTATTACGTTGTTATCTACTAGTTGGGTTATATATATTTTATATCCCGCGACTATCCGACCAGAAAAAGACACATTTGAAGACAAGTTACAGGTGGACTCAAACTACTAGAATCGTCTTCTACTAATAAATTACATACGAAATTTTAATAATTACATTCGAAAAGTCAAAACCTGAATTGGTAAACAGTTATTAAACTCAAGAATATAATTGGAAAAGTTAAAATTTTAAATAGCATTTTTAACATCTTTCGTGTAATTGTGTTAATGCCACCGCTTCACACATCTTTCTTCAGACGTCTATGAGTGGAAAGAGAGAAGAAAGATGTCCGTCACACCGCTAAAGAAAAGTAAGAGATTTTAGAGGAATGAAATATCTAAACTTACTACTACTTATCTAAACTTTTGACCTTTGATCTTCTCTAACTTTAATGTTTAATTTTCATTTACTCTAAAAATAGAGTTGTTCTAGAACAAATCATTAAATGTATTTCGATATGGGAAAAATTTTTTTTAGTGCCTGAAATAAATTAAAAGTTATCGAAGTTTATATTATTGTTAAATAAAACACAACTGTCTCAGTTTCTATTGTAGGTAAAACCTAAAAGCGTTAAAATAACGTTTCCAATCGTAAAAATTAACCACCATAGATAGCATAAAAATATCAGGCAAATGACATTCCTCTCTAGTTTCCCGTTTCTCTGTTATTGTAAAATAATTACAGGTTTAATTAAATAAAGTAAATCTTCGTCTTAAAATATTAACTAGATTACAATTGACCTTATACAGGACACCTGACCATCGATGGCTGGAAGAGAATGCTTCAAGACATTAATTCCACCCTTTGTAATCCTTTTTATGGTAATTGCAATGAAGAATAAATAAATAAAATAAGCAGGAACCAAACAACGTGTGACTGCAAAGCGAGAGTTATTTTCCATGCATGTTGGTTCTCTAAATATACTAAGAAAACACAACCGCGACCCAAATAAGTCTGCGGATGAGAAGCCCAGCGCAGAGACAAGCATTTCAATACACACTATGGGCAGGTAGCGCTTACCGCCAGGCATAAAACTTTCTTGTCTCGACACGAAGTTCAATAAAAAAAACCCCACGCCGGCAAAGCTCCTCCACTACTGCTGTAAGCGTCACGTCTGCTCATAACAAACAGTAGTACACAGAACATGCTTGGCTTTATTTTGCGCTCGCCACCCAGAGATGTAAAAATGTATATCTCTTTGCTCTATAATTACGCTAGACATCATTGCCTTTCAAACCAGAACACAATAGTGCTTATAAATTACTTCTTCGTAAGAAACTAAAAGGCAATGCCATGGTACCACCCTACACGGATTCTGCTAAAAAACTTACAATGTTTTGCATTACCAGTTATTCTACCGCTAAGCAGTAATGTGTAATAATGCGTTCCAATTTGAAGGGGAATGTTGCCAGCAATACACAACAAGAGATATATAACATGTTAAATCTCTGGGTGATGCTAGCAGTGTTTTTTTATGGGGTAGGAGGCGCAAACGAGCAGGCGATTCATCACCTGGTGGTAAGTGATCACCGCTGCCCATGGACATTCGCAACGTCAAGGGACTTGCAAATGCGTTGCCGTCCTTTAAGGTGGGAATAGGCTTTCTTCTTGAAGGTCCCTAAGTCGTATCGGTCAGGAAATACCGCTGGCGACAACTGATTCCACAAGTTGGTAGTGCGTGGAAGGAATTGTCGTGAAAAGCGCTCGGTAGTCGACTTTCAGCCATCCAGGCATATCTCGTCATATCTCGCATCATGGGTTTATGATGGTCAAAAGAGTCCCGTTTTTTAATTGGTCACCTGTTTGGCGCAGTTGCCAAGCTATTGGTTTCGGGATTGCGGGTCGTGAATTCGATTCCCACCCGTGGCAATATATGTACGAACTACAGATACTTGTTCCGGATCTGGGTGTAGGTCCTCGTGGAATTTATGTCAGTAAAACGTCCTTTTAACACAAAATGCCTTAAAATGAGGACAGTGCTTAGAAAAATAATTAAAAAAAAACTTTTTTTCATCGCAAGTGATAATGCGGTTCCTATGCCACCAATATCAAGTCAATATTTCAATTCGATCGTTCAATTTGTGTGGCACCTATTCATCAAGCGGCCTTACTGTGCACTGTAGAGGTAGGCGTGACGCCCACCATCAGGCGCACGACTTACTCGTCTCGTAACTTTATCTCGTATAAAAAAATCAATTAGTGTTTTATTTTCACCCAGTTAAAAGAAACAAGTATTTATGGAATACCAGTATCCAACAGTAGGTACAATCCAATGCAGCACAAACGGTTAGCAACATTAATGACGTGTACGGAGTGAACACTCCAAACGAACGCTCGACCCGTACTCGGTATCAAAGCTTCCGATCTAGAGATTTTTATCTGATGAATCATCCCCGTGGCAAAAATTTTTATTAATTGGAATTGAAGATTGTGGTAGGACTCTTGCAGAGTCCGACTGGGGAGGTACAACGACATTGCTAGATATTCTGCCGCCAAGCTGTAATGTGTAAGCACTACTGTGTTTCGATTTGAAGGGCAATGATGCCAGTGCAATTACACAAAGAGATAGACCATCTAAAATCTCCGGCTGACGAGCGCAGCACAGAGCCAAACACGTTGTGTGTGGTACTGTGTTGTCATGGGCAGTCGTAACGCTTACATCAGGCGCACGACTTGCTCTTCTCATCACTTTATCTCGTAAAAAAAAGTTAGTCCACGATTGAGTTAGAAGCAGCTTTCAATGTTAGCTTCAAACAAATGGTGGTCCATTTTCGTTCAATTAGTAGTAGCACCGTGCCAGGCACGCTCTGAATCGTACTGTGTTGTTATGGGCAAGCGTGACGCTTATCATCAGGCGCAAGACTTGCTCATCTTGTCATTTTATCTCGTAAAAAATATTTAAATGAAATAAAAAATAGTTTTATAATTTCGGAACATTGAAACAATTTTATTCAGACGTTATTGTTGTTTTTAATTTTAATGACTAATGTATAGTAGGTATTTCGTGCTTTTAATTTGCAGAGTCCCACAGCATATAATGTTCGTTATTATTGAGGTCAAACGGTAACCTAGTAAAAATCGCGAGAACACAGAAGGGCGCGTGTCGAACGCCCATGTCGGCAGCACGTAACGTTATGTACGTTTAAAAAAATCAATATTTACGCAAATACATATTTGGAGACGTGTAAACTTTTTGAACTTTGCTTTAAAAGCAACGGCCCCGATTAAAGAAAGGGGCTACGCGTGGTAGTTTCGTCTTGACACGATTTAACTTACAAATTATTTATTTATTTCAAGGCGATTTGAATGCAATGTTTGTTGAATGCAGTATTTACTTTATGCGACGCCAGGCTTATTATAACGCGGCTGCGTTCGCGTTAATTTTTGTTATTTGGCACTTTTCGGTTCTTAGGTAATTTTTCTGGGATAAATAATACATCTCTCATGACACTCTCAGTTTCAAATAATAAGTATATGCCAAACATGATGGCGACCCGACGCTCCATTGTTGTGTAAGAAGGAAATATCAACAAACACACTTTCAGATTTTTAATATTAGTAGAGGTTTGCTTTTAAACGACGCATCTCTCACCGCAGCTCCATGTCCATCAGCTTGACCGGCATCGTGCCGATCCTTGAAGCTTTATTAATATGAAACGTCAATTCAAGTTTTACTGAGAGGCGAATATTTTTATAAAACAAGTAGAGGTCATGGAATTAATTGTTTAAATTTGAATGGTACACGAGATCTTTTATTTTTTTGTTATAGAAGTTTTTATTACAATTTTCATTTTAGCATTGGAACAAACCTATGTATTTTAAATGCTTATTGATACGTTACGTATTTTGTTTTACAATTGCTTAGAGAATTAATAAAAAAATAGAGTATCTGTAACTCGCAAATAGTTTTTTACTTGTAATTGAAGCTTGACTGATTCGAATTTTAGTTTACGCGATGCGGCGACGAGAACGCGATGCGGTGCCGAGACAAGCAAGTTGAGCGACTGATGGTAAGCTAGACGCCTGCCCATAACAGCATAGTGCTACACAAAACCTGTTTAACCTGGCGCTATGCTCGTCAACCAGATTTAAGATGTTATGTCTCTCCGCCAACACTACTGTGCTCCAGTTTTAAAGGAAATGATGCCAGCGTAATTCCTGGACACAGAGGTAGAACAAGTTCTGCGTGGCACTATGGGCAGGCGTGTCGTTTACCGTCAGGCGAATGACTTGCTCATCTCGTCATTTTGTTATAAAAAAAAACTACTGGTATGTTTCGTGATTGTATTTGTAATAGTAAAGCAATTGAATTTAATACAAACCCTTATGATGAAGCGGATATTACCGTAGATTATCTTAGAACAAAATGAAAAAATAAATCACTGACATTAAAACTATAAACAGGAGCTGATAACAGCTGATTCGCACGTGTAAGTTTTTAAATTTAATTAAAAAACAAAAACTTAATCCCCCATGTTAATTATTTAAGTTAAGACCCATAAGCACATGCTACTTTTAAAATATCTACAATATATCGTTTTTTCTGTA
>DWGO01000879.1:0-10769 GCA_018247635.1 Eurytides dolicaon deicoon | reverse complement strand
GTGGTACTGTGTTGTTATGGGCAGGCGTGACGCTTACCATCAGGCGTACGACCTGCTCGTCTCGTTACTTTATCACGCATTATATTTGTCCTTTAAAAGCCTTGATGTATTGTTTTTGCGATATATATCCCACAAAAACCTCCAAAGACCTCCTCTGTAAAGAAATTATATAAGCTTTGACCGCCCTGTTGTTCCAGTGCGGGTTGGTGGACTTTATATTATTAAGAATATTTATTTTACGAGATAAAGTGATGATACGAGCAAGTCGAACGCCTGATCGTAAGCGTAACGTCTGTCCGTAACAACATAGTACCACACATAGCGTGTTTGGCTCTGTGCTGCGCTCGTCACCCAGAGATATTAGATGGTCTATCTCTTTGCCCTATAATTTCACTTCATCATTGCTGTTCAAACCGAAACACAGTAGTGCTTACACATTTTTCTTTGGCAGCAGAATATCTGGCGATGCAGGGGTACCTCCCCAGTCGGACTCTACAAGAGTCCTACCACTTGTAAAAAAAGATTGGCCCTATATAATGATTGCTATGGTAACTTTTTGTGCCGCACTGCCCATTCGCCGTGCAATAAGTCGATTATTGAAAATGGCGTGTACAATTTTGTGCTCGTTAAAGTGTGCTTAACTCACAATACCAGGAGGTTATTTTAAGATTGGTTCTTTATATGAAAGTCTATAAATAAATCGGCGCAGACTTTATACCCGTCGTGTCGAGTCATCGCATCGTGTCATTCCTAAAACCATTTCGATTTGGTTTTTTTTTTGGTGAAGAATATATTTGGTTTTTCTCTAGGAATATGTCCGCAATTTGAAGTCTGTTGCCTTTTTAGGTGTTGTTATTCATTTTTATTGTTGCTTTCGGGCCGTCGTTACAATTTATAGGTATTTAACGATCTGTGAAATATAGTTTATGGTTCGGCGATCAGAGTAGGTAGGACGTATATTATAAGATTTCTTTTTAAATACTCTTTATTGCAATTTGTTTCAAAGAATTTTAAAGGGTGGTCTTAATGCCTTGAGGTATATTAAAGAAAAATTGAAATTGTCAACTAATGCCTCTTGTATATTATTGTATTTCACTTCAGTTGTTTTATCTAATTCTTATCCTTTTATTCGCGTTGAACTTGTTTCGAGAGTTGCCCTAGCTTTTATGCAAAAAACCAAAGATATATCTAGAAGCAGCACAAACGTAGTCCATTAGTTTGGAAGATTAACGCTTGTAAAATGTGTTAATTGCTACGCGTTTTTCTAATTAACTTGTCACTCTTACATTGTTAAGTTAACCCCATCGTAAGGCAAAGTTTCACGCGACTTTATGTGGCGTTCGCCACGGGAATAACTTGGCGTTGTGCGTGTTTTTTTAAACACAACAAGTTAAGAATAATATATGTGTACCCGACAAGTTTATTGACTCACGGGTTTTATGCGGCTTTATGCTCGTAAATACATACATTGCTGCTGCGTGTACCTGCGTCGCTTTGTTCGCTTTGCAGCGGGCGCCGCGCCGGTTAAACTTTAATAGCGGCCGATGTAGAAAGTCATTTGACAATCGCTTCACAATGAAACTATTTAAATACTCAGCCATTACGTTGGTCTAGACGTCTCGGAGATTTAAAAAAAAAACACGACGATTCTGACCGCTTCCGTCTGGCACAGTTTGCAAACTAATTATGTGTCGGTGCGCTCTACACGGTCTTGTACAATGCAAATTCCTCTTGTCAGTACAGTCGTGTACAATATGAAATGCCTCTAGTCGCGGTACAATGGTGTACAATAGTGTTAAGTGGTCACCGTCAGTACTTAGTCGGGCGTAAGTGCGCAGGGTTCGGTACAGTTCCACGGCATTCCATCGTGGAACTGCCATCTACCGTTACGCGGGCATTCGTCCCAATGGATTTGCGCGCGAAATTCGCGAAGAAAGCACGCACGTGACCCGTGTGCCGATACGATGCGTGCGGTATGGCCTCGAGGCGAAATTTGCGTGTCAACTGTAACAAAAGCATCTCTATTACCTGTTCATTACGGTTCAAAATCCCCCGACGCTCCCATTCAAATGTCCGAAGCCAGGCACCGCCGGCCGTGCCCCGACTGGCAATAAAGAATTCGCAAACACTCATCGAATGGTTTCCGCGTATTTCCTCATTGTTCAACCTGCTGCCATAAGCTCATGAATGGAGCGCTGAATCTTAACAAGCACCTTAACGGCCCCACTTTTATTAGTAACGGCCGTAATATTCATGCAAAGACTGCACTGTAATCGATTTTATCGATATCATATTAGCATTCGGTCTCGTTCGGTCCATTTGTTTTACTTTATCGATTGATAATTTTGCACCTTTTTATCGCTTATTCGCACGCCGTACGAGCGGCGTTAATTCCGCACACCAGTTGAGTTGCGGATATTATAAATTCCGAAGATGAGAGAAGAATCTAGTCGCGTATTTCGCAACGAACCAATTGCGTACTGAGCGAAAAGACGTGTACGTAAATGCGAACATTTCCCGCGAAAAAAAACAGCGTCATCTCGCAAACACTGAATGGCACTGTCAAAATTTCATAGAAATGATGGTTTACGCCAACGCGTTCGAGTTGGTAGACAAAGTGAAAAAACTCGCACTAGGCACACTGTCCCCATGTCAGTCCGTTTTGATTGCATTGCAATTAGCTCTGCCAAAGAGTACGTATTTAGTGCAACATTGTATTTTAACGATCGACTAGGTAATTAGGTCTGAACATTAAATGCGTATGTACGACATCGATGTAATTAAACGCTACCAATGCGGCCGCACTTAATGTATGTTGTTGTAATATGCCGCTGATGATATATTATGTATTTTTTTTTTAAATTTTAATTGCCTTTATTCCTTGGTCTTTAATCGATGTAAATTATACAGGGGATATTAACACGTGTTTGGGAATACTTAACTTCTACTAACTTTAATTAATGCACTAAGTGGCAGGAGGCTATTCCAGTCTCACTGGGGTGGTACTACTGCATTTCCAGTTATTCAATCGCCAAAAAGTAGTGTAAGCACTGATGTGTTCTGGTATCAAGGGTAATGATGCCAAGGTATTTACTGGGCGTAAAAATAGTACATCTTAAATATCTCGCTGACGAGCGCAGCTCAGTGCCAAGCGCGATCTCTTTGGTACTGTGTTGTTATTAGCATGTGTCCCTTACCATCGGGCGCATGACTTGCTCGTCGCATCACTTTATCTAATTGAAAAAAGTGTATAGCCCACAATAGAAAACTTGCGGATTTCCGTATCCGCATCAACATCCGCGTCTGTGGATACACAAAGTCCGCATATAAGTTTCTGTGCTGCATCCGCTACACATACAACTTACAAAGACAGCAGAATACTAATTAAAAATGATGTTAGTATTTCACAGCAGATTCGTCATCTACATAGAATGAATAAAAATAGATATAAAGAACGACCTAGTGTGCGATTCTATAAATATTAATCATAAAATGTTGTGTGGGTTTTTGCATATTTTATATATTTCAAGAGAAAGCGAAAAATTTGATGGTGAGTCATTACCATCACCAATGGACACAACAACCTGGGTCCTTTGTAACCAAACTTAGGAGAATATAAGTAAAAGTGAACCCACTTTTAGGCGGTTGTAATGCCATTACGATGCATTTTCTTCCAGTCAACCCGGGGCTTGGAGATAAATGAAGGAGCTGTTGACGCTGAAACGTGATGTTTGTTTATCCGGGAATTAAATTCTGTGATATTTAAAGCAACAAAGGCGTACGGGTGTTTGTTCACAATACAACCCGGCTTTCGCTTTTCTTCTCTTATTACGCTCATCGTTTTTATTTTCATTTAAATCTACTGCCCTGACTCTACCTACGGAGCCGCTAATACCCGACTATGTACAATACCTACGGAGTCACACGGCTATTTGTGCACAATACCTCTACCTGGCTTTCGTTCTCCTTTTCCTATTAGACTTTTCGCCTGGCATTTAAATTCATTGCCCTGTCTCTAAATACGAACTATTAGCCGACTATATACAATACTCACGGAGTCACACGGGTGTTCGTGCACAAAAGGAGATCAAAAGCCAGGACTACCTGGCTTTTTCCTCTTCATCACGTTTCTCTTTTTCCTCTCTCTCAACATCACGTTTCTCTTTTTCCTATTAGACTCGTCGCTCTAGCTACGGGTCTATTAGCCAACTATATACAATACTCACGGAGTCACACGGGTGTTTGTGCACAATACTTAGTGGTATTGTTCACAAAAGGACATCGAAAGCCAGGTAGTCCTGGCTATTGATCTCCTTTTCCTATTAGACTGGTTGCTCGGAAATTAAATTCACTACCCTGCCTCTAGTTACGGAGCTATTAGCCGACTATATACAATACTCACGGAGTCACACGGGTGTTCGTGCACAATACCACCTGGCTTTCGCTTTCCCGCGCCGGCGCAGTCGGCCGTCACGCGGCGGCGGCGCGCGTGTCGTTACATAACGCGGCGTTACATCACGCCTCGTCAGCGTCGAGCTAAAATGGTCGCCCCGTCCACCGGTCACGGCCAAGGCTGCGGCCACGCCGTAGACAATTGCCGACGGACGGCCGCAATGAGGATTTAGTGGGTGGACGCACGCGGTCTACGCGTCGCCTGATCACTTTTACTTTCGGACCGGTCCGCAGTCGACCCCTACGCTTCACTCCCAACTCTATGCGGTCGCGCGAGCGAGGAGCCGATCGCATCCAACTCGTGGAAACTTAGCATTTCCACGGGTTCGGTGATCCGATGTAGCTTTATATAGCCGCATAGGCTAAAAGCGTCATTATATACAGATATGGATAGAGCCGATCGTCTGTAGGCAGCCCTCAGTTCAACTAGCTAGAGCTGCTTCTTGTATCTTGTATGAACTGACGTAGTCGCTTTTAGCCTATGCGGTTCTGTAAAGCTTCACCGGATCACCGAATCCGTAAAAATGCGTACCCGTAATAAGTTTCTACGAGTTGGTAGCTAAAGCTGCCATTTTATGCGAGTCCTATTCCGTTGGCAATTAGTGGCTCAACAAAGCAACTGAGCGTTAATGCAAAAGAATCCGAATTGAGCTAACATCTCTATGGTTCTTACAAACTGCTTGGCAAATGCTTGAATAGACTAAGCAGCTCCTGTTAATAATTGGCGATATAAAAACGATTTAGTTCACTGTGCAGCAACTCTACATACTCAGTGCTCGCTATGAAATGAATTGTTAATTGAGTCGTAATGCAGTTTAATTCGTCATATTGGCTTTTCATTATTAATTATAAGCAGGTCTAGACAACACCGATTGTACACTAACATAAGCTCGTATCTGAAGAAGCTGGGGGCCCAGATAAGACATTATATGTTAGCGATATCGTATAGAAAAGCTATCCATAAAGACATTTCGACTATATATAAGCTTTCTGGAGTATTCACCTGAGTTAGCTAGGTAATTAAAAGTGCTAATAAAATCTTTCTTGGTAAGATAAACATGAAAGTGAGGAATCTGACTATTCACGACTTTCCAAATTTAAGCGAAACGAAGAAGATCTATAGATAAGATCACCAGGTGGATAGGCAACACACAATTGCCCCTTCATACCAAGCGTAAACCGTTCGTAATCGCTAAATTCTTACCGCGGGTACGTCTAGCGAACGCCCTTGACTGTGTGCCGACCGGACGACCTTGTGGTCGCGCAAATGTTTTACGTTTGAATCTATCTATCGCGATAAATGTTTTGACGTTTCGCGCCTTCAAACCCCACCCTGGGCCCCATAGATTTTTTTATACATATGTATGTTTACCGCAAACTTACGAGGGGAGATTAAAAGTCCAATATACGATTGGAAATATTCCATTCTGGCTTACGCATAAGAAACATAATGCCTAGGTGATTTTATTTTAGCGACGATATATATGTATATAAAAGTGACAACTTTAACTGCTTGACAATACGCTGCGCTCGTCAACAACAATAAACAATATTTCGTTCAACACGTTCATAAAATGAATGGCTATTTTTTTACTACACACGTTATACAAACGAGCGTGGGATTTGTTTTTATTTTTATATAATATTCAATAATAGTTCCAAGTATCTTTTTTAACATATTTAAACAAGAGAAATAGGGAAACATGTTTAACAATTACATTGATAGTTAGACGTATTTTCAGCCCTCGACAGAGATCGCAATCATTTCGCAAATATGTAGGTATTTAAACTTTTGAGAGATCAAAGCGAATAAAGTCGCGAGTAAATGCTTGTCAATAACAAACAGTGTGCACATGATTAGGATGTCAGATCGAGACATGATCTGCCGGTCGACTTGCGCCTAGATAATTCATATAATTAGTACATATAGGTATACACTATAAGCGATGTTCTGAATAAACAATGGGACGACTAGTTTCAATGTTAGCCTCGTATTTTATTCGCTCGTTAGCATTTGTTTTTCGCGGGGGCCGATTATATGGGTTTCTTCGCACGTACACGCGGTCGCTGTGTGTTGAATTAATTAGATTCATTCTTGTCTCGATAATGGGCTAGCGAGAATTCGCTGGGATATAACGCCCCATGCAAACCACGGGGGCGGCTGCATGTCTACGGCTATTTCTGCGATTTGTGCAATCGACTATGGTGGTAGGACTCTTTCCGGGATTAAAATAACGTCTGTCATTGTCTGTTCCACAAATTTGTACTTACAATATGCATATAATTATAACTTATATTGATTTACTGCTCTGTTCTTCCATTAATATTGTAAGGATTCACAAAGAATAGAAATATTTACGCCTGTTACTCAGCTAAGTGAATAGATTTTTTAAGTGGCGGGACTCTTTGGCAGAGTCCGCCAGGGTTGGTGTCATGGCATTGACAGTTGTTCTACCGCCAAGCAGTATACATGCAAGTGTGTTTCGGTTTGAAGGACAATGTTGCTGGCTAGGTAAACGAGTTCTAGAGACTGCGTTTAGGCAAGCGTACATTAGCACGCTCTTCGACCCGATGGAGCGAAGATATACGCAAAATTGCTGGCAGTGGTTGGAGAAGGTAAGCAGAGGGTCGAGTGGCGTCATGGCATAGGCTTATGTCCAGCAGTAGATGAATATAGGTTGATGATGATGATGTTGGTTGTGTGAGTGACCGTGGCCTTTGGGTGTAGAGCGTAGCGCTGGACCAAGCAGGTTCTTTGTGGCACTGTTTTGTTATGGGCAGGGGTGTCGCTTACCATCAGCCGTACAACTTGCATGCTTAGTCAATTTATTTCATAAAAAATGGACGTAGTGTGTGCACCGTAATGTTAGTATGCAGTATGTGCTGTTTGATACGTTCAATATGTCTTAGCGTCATTTTGCAATTAATAAGCGCACGTGGCGATGTCTTAGTTTTCAAGGACCAATTCGTTTAGGGTGGGTGAGGTAATTGTAATTATAAACGTTACTCATAGAAAAATGCAATTTAAATTTTATTACGTTATAAAATGATGAGACGAGCAAGCCGTGCGTGCACAGTATGCAGTGGTACCGCCCCATTCGGACTCTGCAAGAGTCCTACCACTTTATAATTATATCCGTTATACGTACTAGTGGTCAAGTAGAAATCTTAAAATGTTTATGGTTTATAATCTTAACGGATGATATAGTCACAATATTGATAATCATCGAAAAACACGATACTTTTAAGAGCATTGCTAACGTATTGTGTTAAAAGATTCCGTCACACTCAAGCGTCGTCGATTATAGTTTTTTTTTTCATTATTTTAAAACATATATATTTCCGCATTGTTACGCTCTGAGTTTTTTTTGTTTTATTTCAATTTAAAACAATCATTATCTCATGATCTTGTTAAGTATAAGCGGATGAATTCGGCGTCGGCAATTTTGAACACACAATGTTGTGGTTATGGCAACAATATCATTCCTAAGTTGTCGAACTCAATGTCTAGACGTAAAGAACTCGAAAGTCTAGCCGTGTTTTTATCTGATTTTACTTGCGATGATGTCATCAAAACCGCACCATTTCGTTTCAATTCATATGTTTTAAACTACTAGATTTTTTCAACAATGCATACAAGTAAATTCTAAGCTTTGGTTAAGCTAGTGCGTTAGTAGGTGGTTATTTCAAAAGTAAATTACCTAATTCAAATACTTAAAAGAAACTTTACAATTAAAATTGTGCATCTAACTTTAGTAACACGATAATATTCAGTTGTAGGACTAGTCGTAGGACTCTTGCAGAGTCCGACTGGGGGGGTATCACTGCATTGCCAGATATTCTGCCGCCAAGCGGTAGTGTGTAAGCATTACTGTGTTCCGGGTTGAAGGGTAATGATGCCAAAGAAATTACAGGGCAAAGAGATAGACCGTCTAATATCAATAGGAGACAAGCGCAGCACAGAGCCAAACACATGCTTGTGTGGTACTGTGTTGTTATGGGCAGGCGTGACGCTTACCATCAGGCGCACTCGCTCGTCTCATCACTTTATCTCTTAAATAATATTACCGCATAAATTCTTCGTAAAGTGCGTAATGTATACTGCGTATTATATAAACGATGAGAAATCGCCACGCCAGATGTACGAAACGTACGAATTGAAATCGCGGCCTCACGCACGCCGCGATCTTCACGCAACAGTTTGCGAAATGGATGGTAGCGATCTTCGATTATTACGCCGTCGTAAATATGCATATAGACGTCGCTACTTCGCGCTCGGCTTGAGAACGCCTCGTAAAAACACGATGGTTGTGTCATTTCTTTTAGACTCCACGTATTGTTACGACTCTATACGAGCTCTGCGTTCTCTGGTTCCGGTTGACAGTTCGTTTTGTTTTTCGTCGTCTATTGTCTCCGTTTGAATTTTATGTGGCGGATTGTTTTCGGCCAGTGTCGCATCCGGCATCAGTGAAATGATATCATATAAAAATGTTTTTATGTATTCACATTATTATACTTTCAGTCTGCAAGTTCTATATTTAAATTGATTGTACCGGTTTATTTGTCTTTAGATTATGTATTTTCTTTCGTTTTCGATCTGAAGCTGAGATGTATTCTATAACTTAACGATATATTTAGATGTTTTTTTTGAATGATGCTACTGTTTAACAATTGTACATGTATGTTTCTAGTAGAAAATCTAGTAATAATAATAACTGTAATAATTTTTTAATCATCATGTAATAAACAGATTACATACAAATTTGACAAATACAAACAACAAACCAAATGTTAAAGAAATGAACAAAAAAGTTTGCGTTGCAACGCTTAGTTGACAAAATCATATACTCCGTATAGTGCTGATCGTTCCAAGGGAATTGATGATTTGGTGGCATTAATACTAGTCTACGCCTTTTAATAATAGGGCAGTTAATTGAATGAAAATATATTATTTTTTTTACGAAATAAAGTGACGAGACGAACCGTACGTGCGCCTGATGGTAAGCGTCACGCCTGCGCATATCAACACAGTACCACATTGAGCGTGTTTGGTACTGTACTGCGCTCGTCATCCATAGGTATAAGATGGTCTATCCCTCAGCCCTGTAATTACGATGGTACCATTGCCCTTTAAACCGGAACACAGTAGTGCTTACACACTTCTTGGTAGAAGAGTATCTAGGCCATGCAGTGGTATCACCTCCGTCGGATTATGCAAGAGTAGAGTCTTATTAAAAAAATATTATTCAATCTTTGCAGGCATGGTGTTCATAGCGGGTTTCATTGTGATGCTGTCGTCGCTGATGTTCTTCTTCCCGCGTCAGATCAAGCAGAGCCCCCAGCCGCTGCCGCCGAAGATGAGCAAGGAGAAAAGCGAGCCGTTCTTCAAAGGTTTCACTTTTATTATATTTGATGACCATGTCGAGTAACATTCCGATGGCGTGGATTCGATTCCACTGCTACGCTTGAATATATTAAGGTTTTGGATGTATGTATACTAAAATGACATTAGCGCTATAGTATAAGCCCTGTGTCCTTTTCTATAACAAAAAAATATTTGTCTCGTTTTTAAATCGAACCTGAAGGCATCCACAAAGCCAGTTAGCGTGGTAACAACGTAATCATTTAGAAACATTTTTTCAAAGTGGTAGGACTCTTGTAGAGTCCGTCTGGGACGCAACCACTGCATGGCCAGTTATTCTGCCGCCAAGCAGTAGTGAGTAGATACTACTGTGTTCCGGATTGAAGGGCAATGATTAATGAGCAAATAAATACCATCATCTCATATCTCTGGTTGACGAGCGCAGCGCAGACTTATGCACGTTCTGTGCGGTACTGTGATGTTATTGGCCGACGTGACGCTTACCATTAGGCATACGGCTTCCTGTTCTCGTCACTTTATCTCCTAAAAAAGAGTCTTCATGTTCTGTTTTTGGTTTTCATCATGAAATATTCTGTGGATCAAAATAATTTTCAATCCTTCTGTTGAAAATTTCACTTTAAATCCTATATAATTTTGCCTCAGATAGGTTCTACTACGAAGTAAACGCCTAGTGACTAACACACTTGTGTTTTTTTTTGACGGAACAATTGGCATAATATTTATGTCTTTATTAACGTCTAGTTTTTTCTCGGTTGTATTGGACGCAGGAGCTACAAAAAATGAAAAATAAAACTCTATGTAATAACTCTGCCATAGCGCTTACCTCAATCATATTTTATATCATGCTTAGCCTAAGATAAAATAAAAGCACTTATTTAAATTTCATCTTACAAGTATCTTTTCATTACGACTTATGACGACGATCACTTAAACG